>JADDOH010009169.1:0-60332 GCA_016648135.1 Agrypnia vestita | reverse complement strand
TTAAGGCGCCATAGTACATGATTCACGTTTTTGCAGTGTAAAAACTCAAATTAGTGTAAAGTTTTCGAATCTTGTTGCCAAAATTACAGCTAAACATGCATTAAATTAATTTTATAATGAAAGATCCATTCATTCTTAAAGCATTTATTTAAAAAAATTCAACAAAATACTTTGTTATTATCATAAATACTATATAATCCCGAAGCCCTATTTAATCTTTCTAGCAATAGTTATCTTTGGTACACTTTTTCTCGAAATTTTTCCACATAAAGACCATATATTTGTTTTATAAATTGAATAAAAATAGTTTCATCAGAAAGTTTGGGGGGAAACATATTATTATTTTTGGGTAGGTTGTTAAATACAACGTTTTCAAAAAGATAAAAATTCACGTTCCGTCTCCTATTTTGCAGCATCCAAAAAACCATAAAATGATTATATTTTTTGATTAAATTTTATATGGGTATTAAGATAATTCTATTGTCATTAATGAAAAAATATTCAAAAAAATATACCTCATGCTCAAAAAATTGAAATAATTCAGTAACAGATCCCGTTAAAAGTGAACAAATCATCTCTTTAGACGTCCACCGGACACCGGTGCCTGTGCGTGAAAAGTGTTGACTCCCGAGGTTTTATCAAAATTATTTATAAAATGCCTCGTAAGCATTATGAGAATGTCAGAAAACGAAAGTTACCATGTAGAGGAATAAGTTTAAGAAGTAGTTTGCCCCAAGAACACAGGTAAATCATTTTATAACACTTTTCAAATATCGAGGTGACAGTATTCAAATAATATTTTTAGGTTAGAATACAAAAATTCTGTCAAAATTCACTGTTTTTATCGAATGAATTGAACGTTTTTTTTCATTGTACTTTTATATTTTATTAAAACAATATCATATATACACTTTGGCCTGTATACATGTAAAATTTTGGCAATTTTTAATTCTTCATTAATGATATTTTTAAAAAAACTAAAAACTGTATTTCGCCTTACGTTGACGAAGTAGGGATGAGAAATTTCTTAAATCGACATTTGTACTGCGCATCGGTATACTTTGTACTGTATGATTTTAGCTTTGATTGTTAAGGATTTAGTTTATTTTTGAATTATATTTACATTATTACATCCATATATTTACAATATTGTATTTATAATTTTTAATAGGAGTCCACCCGAAACTCCTATCAAAAAAAAATGCACGAAACTTTGATTAGTGTTGATGAGACGGATAATAAATTACAGGTAATTTTAAAAATATCTCCCGCTAATTTTTAAGGAATAATACTAAAAGCCCATCTCTGTCATATTACGCTGGGTACCTGGGCATTTTATTACCTTAGTAGAACAATTAAACTTTTCAAAACATTAGGAAAACAACGAGATTAAGTGCGTTTAATGTTATTAAATTTTTTTTTTATAAATTTCGCCACCTCTTTTGACGCTTTATAACAACTTGCCTGACCATCATGTCTTATAAAAATTCCTCTGCATTTCTCACTACACACATTAAATTATTTTTTTATATTAAATACTAATAAATATTTTTTTAGAAAACAAATGAACCTATAGAAATAATAGGAAGACGAATAATTGATTTCCAACACGTTTTTGAGGAACTGAAGAAAATTGGTTCTCATTGTGAATAATATGGATGCACGCTTTGAAACATTTATATATACGATGAAATTAGGAAAGGATTTAAATCTACGTATAAAATGCAATGTAACATGTGCAATTTAAAAATGAGCTTGTCTTCGCACATTGAGTGTAATTTAGATATTAACCATGCAGCCGTATCTGGAGCTATGAGCATTGGTATAGGTTTTGCAAATTTCCAGCAATTAACTGAGACCATGGAAATACAAGCTATGACCTGTAAATGTTTTTATGTTTTATTATCCGTGAATTTTTTCCTATTGTTTTTATATCCGTTTTTTATGAATCATCTATGTTTATTATCCTTGATTATTATCATTTCTAACGATCTGATCCATTCGTTATTGTAGGTTAATATTTTCCGTTGATTTTCTGTTATTAAAGTAATTTATATAAATTATTAAAAAAAAATTTGCCTCAGAAATACAAGTAAAAAAAATGTTTGATCATTTTGCATCATCACCTTGCAGAAATCATTTATCATTTTATCATTTTATTTGACTTAACTTAACTTTAATGCGAATGAATTTTAAATATTCGACATAAGTTACTTTCGCGAAAGTCTTACGTCTTACAAAAGATGATTCAGACTTTTTTTATTTCTATATCTTCTTTATACTTAATTATATTTTCACGGGTGTAAGACTAGTAATTAATAACGACCTTTGCGTGACCACGCAACATGAGCCGAGGGCTGATTGCTTGCCATACTCTAAATATCTAATGTTGTCATTCCAGCAAGTTACGAATGGATAACGAAATTATTATATTTAGATATTTAAATTTTTTAATTGTTATTTAAGTTACTGATGTAGAATATTAAAAATACATTCGCTTCAATACAAGTAAAAAAAATGTTTAGTCATTTTGCACTATCACCCTTCAGAAATTTGAAAAATATATAATACTTTTTATAAAGTTAATCTGTGCTATTCTGAAAATAGCAATATTGGGATGTCAGATCTTTATCCCAATCTTGACAGGTATGTATAACATTGTATTGCCAATAATTTCGATGTTTTAAGTTTGGCATGTTTGAAATTAATGAATTCAATCAATCAGAAAGCCCTAAAACGTAAACAAATGTTAATGTATTCACAATTAAAAATAATGAGCTTTCTAATTGATTGAATTCATTAATTTCAAACCGGTCAAACATAAAACGTCAAAAAAACGGCATCACAATGTAATACAATAACTGTCAAGATACAGAAATGGCAATTTTGCTTAGTTCAGAATATGGATGATTATAATTTTATTTGACTTTTATTAATGCGAATTACTTTTAAATATTCGATATAAGTTACTTTCATGAAAGTTTTACGTTTTGAAAAGATAATTCAGATTTTTTTTATTTCTATATTCTCTTTATACTTAACCATATTTTCACGGGTGAACGGACTATATAGTAATTAATAACAAATCTTGTGTGACCGCCAATAAGTGTTGAGCGCTGATTGCTTGTCACATTCTAAATATCTAAAGTCGTCTTTCCAGTAAGTTACGGACAGACAAAGAAATTATTATTATTATTATTATTATTATTTTGTCTTTATTCTACTTTTTAAGTATAACTTCTAACGCGCATACAAAAGTACACGCATAATTTTTTAAAATGGTTTATAATTGAATTATTTAACATTGATATTAAACAAAATGTTATAAAACAATAAAAAATATAGTTTAAATTCACACAATAACATGTTACATGTAATGGAGATCTTAAAAAAATGTTTTTCTTAAAAATCAGAAAAATAGCATAAAAAAGCAAATTTTGAGTGAAATTTCAGAAAGATACAATATCCATTGAATTACGGCCGGCTTTGTGACATCTCTAATATAAGGATCGAATAATTATCGTAGAGAAAAATTTCGCCAAACTTGCAAAACTTACGTTCATGTAGAAAGGGTTACGTATGTAGTACTACGCAGTTGAAAGGTCAGGCGTTAAAGTTTGCACATTTCTATTTCGTTTTATAGTATTGTATATTTCTCGATATCGTTTTTTGTGCTTAAATAATACATGTTTGAGCGAAACTAGCGCCATTTTTAGCGGGAAGTGATTAAACTAATTCCAACATTGAAGGTATAAGAGCCTCCTAAATAGTCCCACTTCTCCCTAGTGGAAAATGAGAAAAGTGGTGTTTATTTAAAAATTATCTTGAGAAAACTAACTAACACTGATTTCAGTGTGTTTGATACTTTAGTTTTCTCAAATTAATAATTATGTCCAACCACAAAGTTAACGCTATAAGCATCAAAAATAAAAAAATTAGCTCTTTATTTTCGCCGATGTTTAGAATTGTTGCGTTCTTCTGGTTGAGTTGATTTCTTGTACATTGTACATCACTTGGAGCCACTTGATCACTTCATGTTTCCGAGAACTTTCCCCAACTCGCGCGTGAATTAATTTCCCCAAGTAGAAGTATTATATTTGCGAATTGTTTGCGACTTGTCGAGTTTCAGTGTTCAGCCGCCATTGTTTTCCAGATCGCAAGATCAACACTCTAACTTACATATCAACAGTTACGAGTAATATTACAAAATTTTAAATTATATCTGTACCAGAGAAACAACATAAGACGAACATCTTTAACGATCATTACAAGATAACGATATTTTTTTTTAATTTACGACTATTTATCTTTTCTACTTGCTCTATTATCTACTTTTCATTCTCACTTAGCAAAGTAATAGACATAGAAATACATCTTACATATTTCTGATCTAAGAGCTTCGAAACTTGATGATTTTCAAAAGGCTGCTTAAGAGTTTTTTTTTGCAGACAAAATTCATCAATGTTAGTAACCCAGAATGAAAATCAGATGTTTCTTTTACTATTTTATAAGGTTACCATGTACGTATGATAACCAGGTGTTTTTATTACTATAGTAAGGTTATATGCGCTACTTTTCATATGGCAATTAAGACATGTCCTGATTTATTTTGGTTCTCGTTCAGTTCGTTTGACTTTTTTTTAGCTGTTTTAAGGCATTACAACCTTGAAATTTTCAAAAAATAGTTTTTTTCTAACATTTTGAAGTTTTGAAAATAATTTGAGTCAACACTAATGTAAAAAAGCGAAGTTATAACAATTCGAAGCTGCCCTTTTAGGTTCATTTTAAACGAATTTCACAATTTTTTTGTGATTTTCTCGAAATTTCTTTCTTCAGTTTTGAATATTGTATCTCAAAAATTATTATACATCTTATAACTTACGATTTATTTGATAAAATGCATTTGCTTATTATATTTTTATGGATATTAATGAAAATTTTTTCAAACTCATTTAATTTGCTCAAAAAAATTCCAATACTGTACATGTTTATTGTACACACGGGATATTAATGAAAATTTTTTCAAACTCATTTAATTTGCTCAAAAAAATTCCAATACTGTACACGTTTATTGTACACACGGGATATTAATGAAAATTTTTTCAAACTTGCTCAAAAAAATTCCAATACTGTACACGTTTGTTCAAGACAGTACAAATATCATGTACTCATTTAAAAAAGAAATCGACAGTTCGTTTAGAAAAATCCGTATTTTTTGCAAAACAGTATTTTAAACGATTATTTTTAACAAATGTTTTATAGAAATCCTTACACCACATTATAAATATTTCTTTTTTCAATAAGTATATGATCATCTTTTCTTTATCACCACAAACGTGGATTCAGAAAAGTTGCACCTCAGTCACAGAAGAGGAGCTCCAGGGAAATAGATACGACGCAACCATTTTTTTTTTCAAAAATGTTCCAATAAAAAAGTAGTATATTATGTACCTTAATAAGTGCCAAAAAATTAATAAGCGCGATTTGTAAAACATCTCTTAAATTTCTACCTAAATTTTGCCAGGGTCGGTGGTACCACCCCTTAAATATTTAATTAATATTATGTCAACGTCATCATTTCATTCCTCCAATCTCTATACATTGTTATTTGATATATTTTACATCAATTCATAAAACAACAACTTTAAACAAAAAGCATTTTCGATCCTGCCACATAAAATATATATGTATACGATACAACGTAGATAGGCTTGACGGGAGTTCCAGATTTCGCCGGACTTTATCGCGCTATTTACGCTTCATTTGCGCTGAATCAGCGAACTCAGCAGTTTTTGATGCGATAACACTGTAGGCTGCCTGCGGCTGTTTCAATATTGCACACTCGCCTGTGTTGGTAGTGTGCGTATTTTGTACGCACACATTTATATAATTTTTTTTCATGTAATTATATACATATATGCTCCCACGTAAGCATTCGTTTGGGTAAGTATGAGTGTGACTATTTATAAATAAGTATATTGTTCATTTAGTCATAAGTATACATTATTGCTATCTATTAGCATCATTGTTAACCGGTCACCCAAAAAATAAACAAATTCAAAAGGTAAATATTTCCAAAAAACATTTGATTATTTTAAATTTGCTATGTGTTTGTATATATTTTTTTATTAAGTTGTAAAAAAACACATTTTTACATCTAGTAATTAAAACATGAATAAACATAGCACTTTAACAAAAATATTCGCAAAAATATATCAACATAAATAATCACAAATAGAAACACATTTTCACTTCTGGCACCAAGTAAAGAAATTTAAAAACTAAAAACAAACATGAAAATACGAAAAGTAGTGAGACTATTTATTTCTTTCACATTAACTTACACCTTTTCTAATTACTTACATTTCTAATTTACCTGACTGACCAATTAATCATTTTTTATTTGTATGTTATATAAAAAAACATAATCTTCTGACCCATGTGGGCAGAGTAACATACTATAAGATGAATCTCAGAGATTTTGTGAACATAAATCAAGTACCATGTAGACGTAGTGATTAAATCACAGGTCTGTTCGATGTTGATAAAAAAATACAAAAACATTAAACATGTGTACGTGTCGTTTGATTTGACGTTCGAAGCGGATATCAACAATACAACTATTTATTCTGAAAAGGATGACCAATAGAAGGAATTCAAATACTAACATTATTTTTTTAACCGAATAGGAAGATAAGAATTTGCTCAACTGACAGAAAGATCATCATCACTAATAGTTTACTTTATTACATGCTTTAAAGATTTTTAAATTGTCGGTCGCCTTGTCTTGTGATACGCGCGGCGAATTTTTAATAAGGCATGCTTTTATATTTTCGTTTATCTATTCATTTAGTCATCTAGAATCATCATTTTTAGAAGTTATTATTAAAAAATGAAGAGGAGAGAAATGTTAAATGTTTTTTTTAATGGTTCACAAACAATGAAAAAGACAAAACATGATATAGGTAATTCAATTATAATTCAATAAGTTTAAATACTTTTCATCACTTTAATGTGAATACAGCAAATATAGAGATAAAAAGTAAAGACTAAAACATATACAAGAAAGAACAGAAAAAAGTGATTTTATAGAGCGAGCTTGAACAGAGTGAGATTGAATAAAGAGACTAAACAGTTAATTTCGCATGTTTGGTAATACTTCTCTTATATTCGTGGAAACTGTCATGAAATATGTCAATGAGGACGTTATGATCATTTTCTATTTTGTTATATGACCTCAAAATTGTAGATATAGAGTTAAAGTGGGCCATGTTGTTATTGAAAGTTGAAAGAGAAAATTTATTATATGTCCTAAGTCGTAAGATATGTAACAATTCTCATTGATATTTGACGTGCAATAAGCGTTGTACAAATCTTCTTCGTCTTCTTCTACCCCTTATTCTATTGAATCGGGGTCATTGCACCGCATAGGAGGTTCCAAATCTTCCTGTTTTGGGCTGTGCTCTCCACGTCAGCCCAATTTAATTGCGACCTCGCTTCGCAGCAGTCCTGCGACTATTTCCGCCAGCTTCTTCAAGGATGGGCCCTTGGGCCTTCTGGCCTTGCCTGGAATATCGCAGTCTATCTGCCGGCATTCGCAAGATATGTAACCCAGCTACCGTGGCTGTGATTTCTCGATAAATGATAATAAGGATTCCACTTCGAGACTTTCTATGATTTGCGTGTCTCTGATTCTGTCCCTTCCGTTAATTCCTACTATTCCCCGTAGAAAACCCATCTCGGCGGCCTGTAGCCTTGACTGAAGCCTTGAATACAAATCTTATATTAACATATTATTTTTTTTTTAATACTTTGTTAGTCATGTAGACTTCATCAGTGAAGACAAGCTCTTGAGTCTGATGAGGGAGCCTCAGTTTTTATTTATTTTTTATATAGGTACACGTGTGAGTCATTTAATAATACGGTAATAAAAGGTTATTCGTTAATGAATAATATTGAAGTATTAAACAGTTAAGGTTATTATTACGGTCGTAAGACATATTTAACCATATGTTTTTCCGAGAGACTGTTCTCGAGGTTTCGTTGAAGTAATTTACGCCCCCGGAAACAGTAATCATTCTGCCCTGTACCCCCGCTGGTACAAGTCGTTCTCCTGATGATTTTGAATACGACTTCAGTGAAACATCGAGAACCGTTTCTCGGAAAAACATACGGTTCATATAAAATATCCGTAACCATTTACAGTTAAATATTGAAGTATTTTGAAAAAAGCAGTAAGTTTAAACGATTTATGAATTTAGGTTGGATTTTAGGAATCTCTAAGACATGATTTGTTCAAGAAAGTCTACGAAAGTCAATAGCTGTCTCCGAAGAATATCGCGGAAGCAAAATCTGCTGTTATCTCAGATGTTCTCTCGAGTCTAAAATCTCTTCCATGTAAACTGGCCATTATGAGACAACCCGATACTTATTACGCTTGATGTGATATTACGCTGATAAGTATTACGCTTGAACTAGTTACTTAAACAAGAGTTTAGCAAAGTAGCTTAAGTAACGCGAAACTACTATTAAGTAGGGTTGTACCCTTAAAATATTATTTTGTATTAGAAGCACAATGATATTTTTCTTACAATAAATTGTATTATATCGTATTTACTTGATTATGAATGCGTATCACGACTTTGCAATTTATGATTTGATATATTGAGTAGAGCGGTGATAAATGGGACAATTTTAGTAACAGTTGAAAATGAAAATATTTAAAATGGAATTTATTTGAAATAATTGAAAAAATACACAATTATTTGTAATAAAAATATGTAATACGGTACCAAAGTATACATAAAGTGACTGATTGAATGATATTATTTGGTTTCATTGCTTCTGATGTGTGGTGGTTTATCCTCATATTATCGATGGATTTCGTAGCAACATTGTAAAGGTTTTAAAATATGTTTTACTTTACTTTGTAATACACACACAATATGAGTTATTAAATTACAACTATAGTTTCGAGAGGAGCAGTCCCTCTCATCATCAGGTGTAGATAATAACTAACTTAAATACAAAATTTATCAATCTAATTGGGTAGGTCAGGGGGGCGCGCGGCAGGGAAGGGTATTTTTTTCGCCGAACAGCTCTAGGAGTGGTGAAGTGGACTGAAATGTGATATTATTTATTAATGTGTTTCCAGAATATTTTTTTTTAGGATTTCAACGATATTCATTATCCATCGTCTATGAGGAACCGAGTGGAGTAATTTTAATTTGTGACTATCGAAAGAATGATTGGTGTTAATTACATGATTGGCAAATTCGGAGAAATTGTTATTTTTTAAGCAGCGGCGATGTTTTTTTATGCGTGTATTTAAGTTTCTAGTGGTTTGGCCGATATACTTTTTGTCACAATCTCCGCAAGTTATTTCATATATCCCACTTTTTTCTAACATACCTATTTTTGTTTTTGAATTTAGAAGAATTTTACCAATATTATTGTTTGTGTAATAAACTGGTCTAATATGAGTAGGGAAGCAATTTGTAATTTTATTAGAAATCGGACCATTATAAAGAATTTTTCGCCAAAGTGTATTATCGGTGGTTTTAATATTTTTGCCTGAGTATAAATTATCATACAGTGAATATACCATGTATAATCGACTAATTTACAAGGTTTAAGTTACCTCTTCCCCTATGGATAGTAAGATGTTTTCGGAGAAGTCCTATATTTATTTAGATTCTTTTTTCCTAGGCACGTATCATTAAAGATTCCCTAGTTTATAGAATTCTATGTTGCGCTTAGCTATCGAAATTTCCTGTTTCCTGTAATTGACCAAGTGAATTACTTTGAAATTATTTAGAAGTATTAATATTTAAACTGCAGAAAGAACTTAATAATAATATTCATTAAAATTTTATTTACTTTAAATTTCGTTGAAAAAAAAATAAAACGTTAACTTTGTCTCCCCCATGTGAGTTTAAGGATATAATTGTATTTTGCTACTTAAGTTTCGAGAGTAGCGAAATCTCATATCGAAATGTTAAATATTAAACTGACTACATTCATATATTGAATTTTTGCATTGATTATGTAGAACTAATTAGTTAGGAAGATTATAAGTTTCTGTTGTAATGGTGTTTGTTATGGAAATCCTCAGAGAAGAGGAGAACAGCTAATGAAAAAAATAATGTTAGGCAAATTAATACCGAGTTCAAGAAATAATAAAAAAATATTGTATGTTAAATTATTTTATTATAATAATTTATTTTAAATGTGCAATAAATGCCGATTCCTTGGCAAAAAAAATTATAACTGAATTATTAAGTAAATTAGAGCTTAAAAATAAATACACAGATTCGAAAATTGACTATCAATATTTTAAATATTTTTTAATTCTAAATAATCTAATCGCCCGCGTCCGTGTTATATGAAATACAGGACTAATTTGCTGGTCTAGAATGATTTTCAAATCTCTGCCCACTGGATTATTTGGTAAGTTTCTAAACCCCTAGACTAACAAACACGTCACTAATACGGTGAGATCCAAATAAAACACATTAAATACATTAAACTTTTATTTACTACACAAAGTCACTGGACGCAAACTTTAGCTAGAATACTATTCCGTAATTTGCACCATTCATCACACGAGAATATTGTATACGCAGGTTCCCTACATTCGCTGTTCGTAAATCGCCTGTTTATTCGCGCCCGATTATATAGTTCGCTTTGCAAATTCGACAGACTTACTCTGCGCGAAGTCTCCACCACTTACATAGGGAACATAATTTTCTGGAATCTTCTCGTATATTCTCGTGTATTCTATCGATTTTAAGTTGTTTAAAAATATTGTAGACTTATATTATTGATGGATTGGGGTTTACATTGTAGAGATTGTTCTTTATTAACGATGATCATTAAATTTAAAAAAAAAACGTTATTCTTGTTACTTCTAACAGAGTTTAATAATATTTTTTTATTTTTCACTATTAAAGTTGCGAGAGAAACAGAATCTCTTATCGACAGGTGAAAAAACTTCACCTCCCGTCATGCGAAAATACAATAAAATTAATAATTTTTAATGTTTGGGTACTAATTTACTTAATAAAATTACTTTCATTAACTTTTCTCTTCTTCTCTAAATATTCCCGATACAGTCACCCTTTCCCAGAAACTTCGACTCATTTTTTTAGTACCTAACCATTATTTATATTTTAACTTAATTATTTATATTTTAACTGAATCAATGTAAAAATTATATTTCAATTCAATAAAAGCAGTCAGTTTGATACTTCACTTGTGAGATATTTTGTTTCTCTCGAAACTGAGGTAGTGAAAAATATAAAAATATTGTTTTACTCATATAGACGTAATAAGGTTAATGTTTTTCCTAATTTGATGAACAATAGACTCATATGTAGTGGTGCACTTAATTGATTATGTGTGGGGTATAAAAACAAAGCCAGCATGTAAAAAAATTGAATGCAGTAATCGAGGATTATTAATGTATAATGTGCTAAATTTAAGATCTTATAGGAAACACAGTCTATAAGTTTATAGGAAAGATGATTTTGGAAGAGATAGATACATAAAATCTAGAATTCAATACATTTTAAATTAGTAATCCTGTGTCTGCATTCAAAACATTTTAAATTTTTTTTTCGATATTGAAGCCTTTGCTTTTATACCCCACATGTGTAGTTTTTCTATATTAGGATCTCGTACATTTTCATCCCTGTTCACCCTTATGGAAGGTTTAACTGTAATTCTTCTTATTTTAACATCTTCGAGGTTTACCGCTTGTAGCATCAAATATTTGCCTAGTGTGGGGCAACATATTGTGTTATAAGCCCCCACCCGACGGGAGAATTATATTCGTGACGTGTACAGGGTACAGGGTAGGCACTGCGCTCACCCTTACGTGACCACGTGCAGACAGACTACAACCTCACGATCGATAACTGCCTACTCCACTGGAGGCCGGCTGGTACACGATTTGCTTCACTTTATGCAATTTCTAAGCTGATATTAAAATATCTTATAGCAAGGTATAGAATAAAGGGCTAATTTCCTAGCTTTAGAAAAATTATTCATGAAAAAAAAACTTTCGTGTGTGGGCAAAAGCAAAGGCAGCAATATTCAAAAAAATAAAAATAATGTTTTAATTGCATTCACTGAAGATTACTAATTAAGAATATTCTGAATTTGAGATTTTAGAGGAAGAATTACTCTAGCTTTTCCAAATAACAAATAAAAATGGACATAACACAAATAACAAAAAAACAATCAATTAATAAAGTGAGATTTACATATAAGGTCGATATATTCACGGAAATATACAAGGCTCCTATAGCTTAGTTGTAAGAGCACCGGCCCCAGTAAGGAGGTGGCCCGAGTTCAAATCCCGGTAGTAGCCAAATATTTTTTTGTGAATCAGATTTATCTCTATGTCTTTCTTATTAATTAATTAATTTGGTTTATAAATTTTCCAAATAACTTTTAATAGCAATGAAAGCAATATCCTCGTAGTGTAAAGAGAATCAACCCCCAAGGATGTAATTCATAATAAAATGGCCGCTTCATGCTACTATAAGAGTTGATGTCGATTTTAGATTGAAATATCATAGCAAAGACACAAATATTCTTCTTCAGAAACAGCAAAATAATTTTGTGGTGACATTATTAATATAATGAATAAAAATGATTTTTTTCACCATTTACGTATTAAATAATATCAATATGTTTCATGTTGCCTTATGTTGATTAGCTTATGTTGATAAAGGAGCTTAGGAAGGCCAAAATAAGATAGAGTGACAACGTCCTCAAATACATCTCTGACTTGCAGCTTTGGAACTGGAGAGAGTTGACACTATAACGAGATGAGTGGAAGAAGATTATTAAGGAGGCTTATTGATGATGAAATTTTGCTGCACAGTGTCAGACCAGCGTTTTTTAAACTAATTAATTATATTTTCAACATTCACTGGAGGGTTATTCGAACCACAGAATAAATGTCTATATCAGTTTTCGGTGTTTGGTTCACTTAATAACTAACGATAAATGAATGCACAATGTTATCACGTGAATGTCGGCGCTATCGGCTTATGCGGGATATCCATAAGGTAAGAAAGGGATATCCATAGGATAAGAAAAGTGAGAACACTTACCGTGGATTAATGCTGTATATTCCATAAAATACAAAGTTAAGTAAACATTACTTAGTTAGCGCTTAAAATATAGAAAAGTTTGAGATGTGTCACGGGCAACCAAGAGTTATCCCGTTATTAGCACACTCTTGAAATACTACTGTAGATTGCTAGTGGAAGTATTCAATTTCAATTCAATTCAATTCAATTCAATTTATTTCATGATAATATGTACATGACAAACAAAATGTTTAAGGCATACATATTAGAAGTATATAACAAAAATGAAAATATTTAATAAATTAAAAATAACATAAATCTGGTCAAAGGTGTAGGAGAATCCCGCTTCGGAAAACCCCCTCAGACACATGGAATATATCAATACCCAAAGCGATTTTGTTCAGCATAGCTGTGGCTCTTCCAACAGGCATAACCATCGGCAGGTTGGTCCTGTGTATTGGAATGTGAAACAATCTATGCTGACGATGTCTAGTGTAATTATCAGGAACATACAAACCAATGCTCTGCATAATTTGAGGATTATCGATCATACCGCGCAACAATCGATAAAAATGTGTAATCAAATACACATTCCTTCTAGTCTCTAAACTATTGTAGCCAAGCATACCCTGGAGAAACTCGGTTGGGTAAAGCCAAGGAAAATGCCCGTACTCTCTCATGTAGAGATATCTCAGAAACTTCTTTTGGACTTTCTCCACCATAAGAGAGTACTTGCCCTCATGTGGCCCCCAGATCATCGAGCCACTCTCGAGTCTACTCCGCACCAAAGAGTTGTAAAGAGTTCTGAGTACGCGGGTATTCTCGAAAACCCTGGCAGTACGCAGAACAAATCCTAACATTCTCAAAGCATTACCACTGATCGTCTCTATGTGATCATGAAATGTTAGGTTGCTTACAAATCTAACACCTAGATCTTTAACATTTGATGTTCTTGTCAGATTTTGATCCGTAGGTCCGTGCTGGTCCACTGGCGAAATAGGAATGGTGATGCGGGCCCCGTGTTCCACGTTGCAGGTAGAAATTATTCTTCTGGAACCTTCTATGTGTTTCTATTGACCTTTTTTCCTCGCGGTGACTGGAGCGCCTACCAGCTCACAGATGTCAGCTACGTGTCGTTTTCATTGCCGTTCTAGAATCTCGCGCCTCCACAATTCAAAAATAAGTTAAACGGAAATACTGGCCATTTCAATGCAGTGGTCACTATCTGACAAATATAATTGATCAATGCAAGTACTTTTTTTTATTTATATTTTTTTATTTATTAGAGACACTAACAGGATAATAGGTACATGATATTCTGATAATAAACATTATAGTGAAGACTATGCCCATTATCCCAATTACAAGGGCCTTCGGCACGCTCTAGTAACATGTATTTTTGCAATTAAGTATATTTTACATCTATATTTATGTGTATTGTATATTTAGTGTTTGAATGATTGATTTAATGGATCTATAGGTTCAGGTCATCGTTTTGAAAATGGATGTTGTGTATGAGTGAATTTTTGAACGAAGTTAAGGTATCTGCAAGAATATCAGCATCAATGTTAGGGTCAGCACAATACAAATTATATGTGCGACACAACCTTGTGATGGGAGAAAAGTAACCGACATTATTAGAGTGCTGGCTTATTCTGAAGAACTCCGGGTTTTTTATACGGGGTTAACATGCAAATTTATATCAGATAGAGAGAGAGAATCAATAGCTCCACTGAGAATCTTGTGTAGCACAACGAGATCGGATATTTTCCGTCGAATTTTACTTGCATACATATATTCAATTAAGTAATGACATTAATGAAAGCTCAGGGTGACTTGTCGCCTAGAAAGTCTACGATACTTCAAGTGCACTCGAGTACTTGCGATTATCCTGCTCGATGATACTTCTATAAGTGCATCAGCTTGATCCAGTTTGAAACTCTTGCAAACTACTTCCAACTGCAAACATTTCAAGTCAGTAAATTAATAACCTTATCTAAAGTCCGAAGAGTCCGTTAATTAAAGAGCTGATAAAAACAAAACTACAAAAACATTTTAGAGCGACCGAAAATGTATGATATGGACGTGGTTCTATTCTTATATTTATGCGAAAATACTTGATTAAAAATGCCACATTGATATAGTTATTTAAAAATAGTAATAGTTTTAAAAAATATGAACACTTTATTTATTTATTTATTTATTTATTTATATTTATTTGAAAAACCAACAGCTTACAAATTAATTAAGAAAAAAAAGGAATGTGGAACATAAAGAAAGCCAATTACAGGTTTTCACCAGTAGTTACAAAATATCCTATTTACGTGGTGTACATATATATATATATAGTACGTTGATTAAACTATATGTAATTAATTAAGTGGAAAATAATTACATACATTTTATTTGAAAAATGGATCGGAAAGCAAGCGTCGTACATTAGTAGGGTTATTTTGGAATAAATCTAAATAATACTTTTTTGTGAGTGTATTAAATTTGTTGCAAGTTCGCCACAAGTATGCGTTTTGCCCGTAGTTAATTGATACAAGAGCAGTAAAAAAACAGGGTTGGTTCTTAGAACTTTAGGAGGAACATTGGTCAAGAGTTTGGATTATAATTCGGCACAATCTTTTGAGCCTGAGGATATTTTTAGCAATAAAATTAGGTCTGCAATTTCACGACGTTATTGCAGAGGTAGTAGGTGATGTTTTTTTGCATATATCAAGGTATTACTCTCGTGTATAGTTTAATTACAGCCGATGCGACATGTATTTGATAAATTTTTATTGGTATATTCTCGATTCATGATGGATTTGGTTTCGAAATTGTAGAAATTCAAATTAAATTTTGACTGGCATTTTGTGAAACAATGAAGCAAATGAAGGAGAATTTCACCAATTATAGATCATTGGAAAGAAAACAGAAGAGGTGAGTTCATTCATTTTTTAATGAGTGTTAAGGTAACAAATAAATGTTTCTATTTTAGATGGATTTCGCAATATTTTTTCTGGTTGTAAATTATTAAACTATAACTAAAAACTAATTATTGTAAAGCTAGGATTCAAACATAAGATTTTTTATTGTTGTTGTAGCTGGATTTTGCTTATTCGATGTGATTTTAAAAGATATACTTAGATATTTCTAAACTTTCTAGATACCACTTAAAAAATCACTTGCGCAATTATTTGCTTGAATGTCACTCCGTTTGACAATTCACTTAATAAATTGTTCGTTTCTGTCGCTCACAGATGTCGCCTTTTGTCAAAGCAAAAACTTCATATTTGGCTGTGCGTGGTGCCTTCCCAACATTCCCAGGCGTCTACTAGAACAATCGGCAGTACTTTCTATAGAAAGTTTTTATGCCGTTTCATAATAATATTTATTATTGTCCACTAAAAACCGAAGTCACCAAAGACATATCAGGACAAAAAACAAAAACAAAACAATTACTGGATTTTGTCCACAGAAAGATAATCAATAATTAAGAAAAAAACATAGATGTCTCACAGAGAGAAAGCTATTTACATGGAAAAGCATGTATGAAAATCACTGCTGGGCGTCAACAGGGTCACTTGTGGCAGGCTTTAGTGAACTTATTTTTCTTGGGTGGAATCGGTTAAAGTTGCATTGTGTAATGTGATCACTAAAGCCAGTTAAGACAAGTCGTAAACCCTGTGAATACTCAATTAAGACTTACTGTCTTCTTTTTCTTCTCGTGCCCTGTCCGTTTACCGGACGTTGGCTATCATGTTGGCTATGCGGACTTTGTTTACTGCGGCCCGGAACAGCTCCACAGTAGACTGGCCAAACCACTGTCTCAAGTTTTTCAGCCATGAAGTCCTCCTTCTTCCAGGGCCCCGACTTCCGGCAATATTTCCCCGCATTATGAGATGAAAGATCTCGTATTTCTCTGAATATCTAATCACATGTCCTAGATAGGTTTTCGGATTTTTATTGTTTTAATAACATCTTTTTCTTTATTCATCCGAGCCATAATATCTTCATTCGTAACTCTGTCCATCCAGCTTATTTTCAGAATTCTTATGTAGATCTACATCTTGAATGCCTCAAGTTGCCTTATCAGTTCTTCGGTAAGCGTCCATGCTTCTAATCCATAGAATAATACTGAAAACACGTAGCATCTGACCATTCGAATTTGTAATCCTAGGATGAGACTTGCTGTGAGACTCCATAATTTATTTATTCTTAATTCAAGATCAATAAATAGTTGCAATATGTTATGCGGGAAAGGTAAAGTGAGTAAGTCCATCGGGATATTGTCGTTTCTCCCCTCATCCTATCCCAAATCCCGTAAGCCTTTCTGGATGTAAGGACAACACCGATGAACAACATAATTTATGCATTCCACGTTTAGTCCAGAGAACAGGTGGTGACGGGAATAGGGAATGGGAGGTACGAACGGTTTACTGTGGGGCTGACTGCCCTGCCACCTGTCTCGAGTCCCCAGGAAGCTATAAAAAGTATGTAGAAGTTGTCACATTTGATGAAGTGTTAAGTGCAAATTTATACGTATTAAAAGGACTTTTATGAGTCCTAGTTTTATAAGAAACTAGCTGTTCATACCTGGAGTTGCACGGGTTAAAGATCAAGTTGAAAATAAATTTGTGAGGGGTAACAAAGATTCCATTGTTTTGCAAAACCTCTAATAAAAACATAAACATGAACGGGATATCCAGGGGGGAAATTTCGCACATGTTACCCGCCAGGTCCAAAATACCAGTATACAAAATTTGGGTGATATCGGTCAAACGGTGTAGATTTGTATAGAGAACATACAGACAGACATTGAGTTTTTTGGTAAGAAATAAATTTTGTATTGAACAAGTTCGAGATGAATACAAATTCAGAAAAAAGTTGACCTCACACAACTCTTGTTATTTAGGGTTATAATTGGTTTCTTTATTTTATTAACATATTATTTTTAAAATTTCAAAATGGCGGAGTTGCTGTCCTGCAAAAGTCCTTCTCCTTGATGTGCGTAGCTGGTGGTGGATCGTGTCACCAGCCTTTGAGTGAAATGAAAATTGGAATATTTTTTTGATAAATTATGTTTTGTCTTTGATGAAGCATACCGAAAAAAAATTTTTGTTGCAAATGAGATCAGTCTGAAAATATTTTTTTTTCTAAGAACTCGATTTTAAAAAATTCATTATTTGCATATGGCGCATTTTGCCATACAAATTTTACTCTTAGTCGTAGATAATAAAATTGATACAATGTGTACAAAATTTGAAGATAATCGGTTTGGTAGTTCTTGAGAGAAGACTGAAAAGGGAAGTTTCGAGAACAACGCAAAAAAAAAAATTAATTTGTTTAAAAATTAGCCAATTTTGGAATAAGTTATGACTTAAAGTACTCTTAGAACTTTATAACTCAAAACTAAAAAAGAAAAAACTTTTAAGAACTTCAAAATTTACCTTCAATATAATGTATAAGATAAAGCAAAAAAAAAAAATTTTGATAATTTCAAGAAACGTTTTTATAATTCGCTTTAACCATCACTAGAGAATTCCAAAAACAGAAAGGTATTCTGTATTCTGTGCACTGGTTCGTGCACTTGCTCGTTTCAAAACGTAACAAAATACTAAAATAATTAAGAACGACCTTTGTATTTATCACAACACTTTACGTAGGGAAGTTAAAAAATTAAAAATATTATTAAAGTGGTTGTTTATTTTGATAAAATAAAAACATATCCCTTTGAAGTGGCCCCGCCAGCCCGCCTGTCCCCTGCCCGTATTAGGGTTGCCACTCAATAAACAGAATTGGCCTGTCAGATAATCTGCGGCCTGTCTTGTTAACACCACGAGGACGGCAATGTTTGCTTATCACAATAGGTTGACGTATGTCATTTTAACACAAAGGCAGACATTCGAACTGAATAACCTTAAAATTAATTTCTTGCTATGAAAAATAACTTAATTTTTCGTCAATCCAGAACACTATTTTTTTAATAAGATAATAAAATAATGCTGGATATAAAATAGATAAAAAATAATACTGTCTCGTGTCGTGGCTAGGGAGGAAAGAATGGAAACTGATTTAAAATGTACTGAATTATAGATTTTATGAATCTATCCCTTCCAAAATCATGTTTCCTATAAATGTGTAGACTATGTTTCCTATAAAATATCTAATTCAGTACTTTATAAATTAGTAATCCTCGATGACTGCATTAAAATTTTCTTGGATATTGCTGCCTTTGCTTTTATACCCTACATATCATTTCTTATGATCCAATTCTCTATTTTGCCTCAAAGTTTGCAGATATAGGTCGACCACAATCAAAAGACCATTCCCTAGTTTTGTATGGTAAGAAGAAAGCAGGGGAAAAGTTTCCCGGCAAGCCCTATTTTAAGCCTCAATATGATATTTTTTTTTAGTTTAAAAAAGGTTACATACTTACTAGAAAAACTTACTTTGTGATCATTTTTTAGATCGTACCACCACACATATTTTTTGCGCACATTCTTTTGAAAGCGTCCTAGCTATAGTATAGCAGCGTATAATTACAGATTACTTTTAAATTTGGAAATAAATGAGTTGTATATCGCGTGAGACAAATCCTATCCAATTTATAACTGATAGAACTTACTATAAATTCAAATTTCTCATCTATTTCTACCTTTCCGATAAAATGTTTTAAAAAACCTTGCGTTTCAGTAATCTGGAAATCAGTTTACCGGAAAATTACAAAAATCGCACACCTCAGATCTCTAAACCGTTAATTAATCGCAGGTAACACTTTGCTCCAACCCTCAATGTAGGTTCGCCGTATCCGCCAAAGGTGGCGAAATAATGCCTCGTGAAATACATCCCCGGTCGGGGAGGCAGGCTTTTGATGTGTCCTGACCCCGTTGAAGCTTTATTTTTAGCCGGCCCCTTCGTATAAAAATCGATTCGCATCCGGTGGCAAAACACCTGAAAACCTGAATAAGTAAGCGCGGTTCGAATTAATACTTAAAAGCCTTCTCCTTTTGAAAAGGAGTTTTCCGAACCGATCGCCGCAAATCTAACGTCATGTTATATCGGAAGTTATGACAATGGAATTGATTCCTTGATGTTTTGCCGTTCTGGTCTGGATATCGGTGAATTCAGAGGTTTCGTTGATATTTTATATCATTTTTATTAAGACTTCATATGTGGGGTATAAAAGCAAAGCCAGCAATTAATTTAATGTGTATGATTGTTATCATTTTTATATATATGTAAAATGTTTAAATATAAATATTAATAATATAAATGTATAAATATAAGAATTAAGGAGCACTTAAGATGTTTAAAAAGCATTAAATATTTTGAATTTGCCGATATATTTAGGAAACACAACATTCTTTTCATATTAATAAGGGTTTGAAAATTTTCCATACAAATAACGTATGATTATAGTTGGATAGATAATAAATTTTCAATATCAGAGAAAGTTGAATGTGTTAATTGTAAATTAAATTTCATAAATATCTAGGTCCTTTAAAATTTGTAACTCAGTTTGTGATGGTCGACATAGAGATAGATTCAATAAATTTAGAAAATCTTAAAATAATAATATTCAAAAAAGTCAAGTATGGACATCAAAAATATATTTCCTCTGTTTGGAATCGTTTAAAAGTAAAAGCCTGATATATTTCTTCTTAAGATTCTATGTATTACAAGAGGCTAACAAAATATTGAATATTCAGCTATACAAGTAATATTTCTTAGATCCTTATTATACCATAGATATAATTCTGTGTTAAATTAATATTGTTTGCCAATCCTAATAGACTCGACCTTGTGAGTAGGTGCGAACGAGCCTTTATTATTTATGAAACGGAACAGCAAGTCTCGCGTGTAGCGAGTGCTTTACTCTTATTTTAACGAAACGGACCAATCACAGGCACGCGTTACCTTTCGACGGGTTGAGCCGGAGGCGACCGTCCTGATGGCTGAATCCGGCCAATGGCGAGCGCCGGCGGTGAGGTCATCGCGCATAGGATGAGTCACTGCACTAGCGTGGATTTCAGAGGTATGGTGAAATCATTACTATAAAAGGAGCGAACACGATATACTCTGCCCCTTCAGTTCGAGACCAGACTTGCGAGCGGGAGCGCTGCCCAACAGACTACCGACGGAGCCCTGAGTTCCAGAACATCATTTGCGGATGGAGTTGCTGCCCGGACGTATGGAGGAATCTACCAATCATCAGTACCAGAGAGGATCATACCGCCACTGTGTAACAGCTAAGGAACATATTTATATTATCTATTACGGTTAATTATTTTCACTATCGAAATGTATTTATTTTGGGAATATTTGAGTTCGGAATAATTGTGTAATTAAATATCACGATTGCTTGTGTGATATTGGTTCAAATCGTACGAGAATTCCTTCCAAACGGATGTATTTTTATGCAAAGCGAATTTCATACCGTTTATGCTGAAAATTGAATACACGGAGTTCTATATGAATTACTTAGTAGCATTATAATAATTACTGTATTGCGTAGGTATTGCGCAATCATTACACTCGGTCTACAACTAACTCTTTATGAATCGAGTACCTCGGTATATTCAGCTTAATAAGTGGCTTCAGAATGACGAGTAAAGGACAGAATGGGGAGATCTAACTAAAGATTGGGGATATCTGGTTTGTGTTAGCCTAGCTGGCTGAGGGGTGGATGATTGCCGGCACTTGGGCGTGGAACCCGCACAAGCCCCTGCAGGGCCCCTTAAAGGCGGGGTCCTCCTTGTTGCTCGGGGTCGTCAATAAACCGACCACCTAACCTCATCTGGCGCAAACTACTTAAACCAACAAAAGGTTCCCTTTGTCTTTGGAAGGATTTCCATGCTTGAATGCTGTAAAACCTTGATAGAAAACGTTAACTTCTATTTCGTCCTCTGTAAGAAAGACAGGGCCAGAATAAATATAAAAATCATTCACTCATATGGAATAGCTGGGATATTATAAATATGTTACTAACACTCTAACATTTGTCCAAAGTAAATGTTGCAAGATGCAGAATCGTGGGACGCCGCTCTGAAAAGGCATAATGAGATTGCACAATATTTGTAACATCGCTGACTATGCCCGCAAAGGAGGCTAATGTCGTCATCAATTTGTACCAAAAGAGTACGTGATTCTTCAAACACCGGCCTAAAAGAAAGGCGCCTCAAGACAACACCCATCATCAGAAACTCGTACCAAAAGAGTACGTACATCTCAATCATGAGCCTAAAAGAGAGGCGTCACAGGATCACATCTCGTAAAGAAGAGATAGAGTCTCGGGATGCAGTAAGTTCCGGAGGAACAAGGGGGGTCGTTTAGTCACTTAGGAAGTCGGCCACCGGGTTTAGGCGGGCGCGGAGCCTCAACCCCTCTCAGCAGAGATGCTGAGGGTTTAAAAAACCAAAATTTAGCATTCAAAGAAACTATTATTTCATATAAACTCACGGGCTGTTGTAGAATCCTTTCGAACAAACCATCCCCGAGACCTTATCTACTTATTTATAAAGAAGTTTCGCTTCAAAAATGTCTTATTTTGTAGGTAGAAAATATATGTATTATTTTCCCATGGAATTAATATGAACAGGTTCATGCACGTCTAGAACGAAACCATTCAAGGTAAGAATTTGTTAATACAAAGTGTTTATAATTATTAATTTCAGTGTTATTTAATATGTGTGAATTTTTCCCTTTGCGCCGTACGAACGATTTTACCGGTTTGTCTCAAATCGAAAATGTTTTATTTCTAATACACGAATTCTTTCTAGTGTTGTATTTTATTGTAACATAAATGTATCGATTATTAGGTTCGTTAGATGGTTTTATTACGTAATATTATGCAATTGTTTCCACACTGCTCCTATAAAAGAATTTGAAGTTATTACGATACACAACGGGGTCCTTCATCCATTAGACGAATCATGTGCCAATTCAACGACGTATTACGAATAGTATATATTGTATTTATCGAGATTTAGTCGCATTTATTATTCCTAGTGAGGTTTTTAGTATTGGTTCCAGGCGCCATTATGAGGCGGAAATAGTTCATATTCATAGCCCGACTGCAATAGGTATTTTGTCGCGTAAGAGGTAGCACTTTTAGGAATATAACTGTGTTTTATGTTTCGTCCCTGACGGACAGGATGGTATAGCTGTGGCTATTTAGGTAATATACTTAGTAAATGCAAAGGGCATTAGGTATTTTCAATATAGTATGCGAACCCAAGATGTTAGAAATATTTTAGTTAATATTTTTAGTTAATATTGCATTCAAAAGCGCAATTTTCACAGAATAATTATTTCCAGTTAATAATATATATTTTAGTTAAATGTATAGCTAGCACAGGCAGAGTATTAATATTGTATAGAATACATTATTTATAATATTTCAAGAAGGTATAATATTTTATTCCGCGTTCATTATATAGTTACAACGCATTTCGCAGTCGTGCCCCTCTTGCGCCATGCAGAGCGTCGCGCGCTCACATATAAGAATAATGAAATATTTGATAATCCAATATATTGTATTTTGAACGCGACGGTTTGCTACTTACTAACCTTCATTATTTAGTAGGACCCACATTAGGGTCATCTTACATCGTTAGCCGTGAAAAGAATATGATTTACATTGATTTGCAATGGAATGATTTGTATTATAGATTTGCTTCGCCTTATATATTCAACACACACCCCATGGGATGTCTAACTCTGGTGCCGGACCAGGAGCTATACTAAATTATTATTAAATGTATCAAGGCCCCGATTTGATTAGGGCCCACTATCTACCTGGATTACTACAAGTTCTCATTAATTTATTTTTTGTTTTTGTTGTCTATACACGTATAATGTCTGTACATCAATTTTGAATTTTTAGTATACGCAGAATGCTTACAATAGGACCATTGGCATCGAAACATATTGATAATTCAATAAGAAGTGGTTTATGCAAAGTGTTTTTATAAATTTTATTATTAATATGCATACATTTATCACAGTCATTTTGCAGTTATTGAAAAAGTTGTCATAGAACTGTGTTTACATTGTATACATATAAGTGTGATTTGAGATTCAAAACAAACATTTACAAAAAATTATGAATATATCGTAAATAATGCAAAAAATGTATTTACTTGAAAGAGTAACAAACCAGTAGGTTTATTAAAGGGTTGTTAATATAAGAATATTATGAATATGTAATGATACCATGATTCTCCCGCACATTGATTATTATTCCAGCATATTAGTTGATGAAGGAATGCTAAGAAAAATCTTCAAATAGCACAAAACAAAACAACTCGTATTGAGATAAGAAAATAATACCACACATATTGATTGAATTAAAATATGAGTAAGTGAATCAGAGTTTTGGTTCAAATATTAAAAATAAGACATTAATTATTTTCTTAATTATCCGGATAGATGGAGTTACGAATAAAAATGTTATGGTTCGGGTGTATAAAGAAAAATATGTAATTAAAATAATAAAAATCTGAAAACTTCAACATCTCTGTCATGTGACGAGACATCCAGAGAATTACGAGATATTAGATCTCATAATGCAGGGAATGATTGCCAAAATTCGGGGCCCTTGAAGATCTTTTTACCAAATTAAGTTATTGCATGTTTATTTTTTGCATTCTAATTTATTCTTTTTTTTCGTTTTCTTTTCTCTATTCAACTTTTATTTCTGCTGCCACTTCTTTTGTGGAACCATATGAAAGGCGCAGTTTGGATTAGAAATGTAAAACTCTCGTTTGCATTTATTTCCATATTTCCTGCATCTAGCATGCTACTTTTATATTTATATTTTTTAATATTTTTTTCTCTTGAATTTAAATGTGTATATTTGCTTTCTAAATAAATATAGATGTCGATCTAAGGGGATAAAATGTTTTAAAAGCTACCTACTTCAGAACAGGTATTTCTATATATCTAGCGAGGTAGGTAGTAGCCGAGAGATTTGTTACATATTATCCTAATTTATTTGTATAATGTGTATGTATGAAGCTATCAAATGTCTATTGTTGCCCAAAAAATGCAATACAATTAAACTATTCCGTAACGCAATAAATAAAGTGATGATAACCAACGTCTGTTGAACGGATAGGGCACTAGAAGAAGATGAATTGATTAAGAAAGTTGTCACTCCGCTTCTGGTTCCAGCCGTTGATTGGACGTTCGTCACTTCATGTTTCTCTAGAAACGTCAAACGCCACCTGCTGACAATTACTCTTGTTCCGAAGATTAATGTTTATGTCGTCTCATGCAGCCACGTAGAAAATACCGCAACGTCCCCTGTTACGTTACCTGACTTCAATGCAACTTTGCAAATAAGTCAGGTGCTGAATAATTTGACGCGTTTCAGCAAATAAGATTCAACTCACACGAATACCAAAAAGCAAAGAATGCACAATTATCCACGTCACAACGTCCGATAATGATGAGGTATGAAATGAGAATGAGGTACATAAAGTATAAAAAATAATATTTCATAAGGTTGGACTAAATAAAAATTCCAAAGTATGAAATGCGCCAATAAATGACGCCGTTACCGACGGCATTCTGTTTTATAATTACGTCATTTATTGACACATTTCATGCTTTAGAATTTTTATTTTTAAATATCAATTAAGGTGTTTGTATTAAAAAAAAACTTTTATTTAGTGAGTAAAGACTCAAAATTCGGTAATAAACAGAATATACTGTTTCAAATCATCTCTTAATATAAATAAAAAGCATTTCAAAATCAACAAAAACGTAAAAATTTCTTGCGAATTTAAAACATTATAACTTTATTAATATTGAATATTTCTTAATTTCCTTAGTATGGATTCTAGATAATGAAAAATAATTTATACGTATAAAATACATATTATGCTTACATATAAATATTCATTAAAAATTAGCGCCGTCTAGGACACTAAAAACGATTTTTTGGCCGCGGCCTGTCGATTAATGCTTATATTTTATTAATTATTGTAAATAATGTCCAGTTTATTACTTTTATATAATATAAAAGGTTCTATCTATGTTATAGTTCTAAAAAAATTGCAGTCTAGAGTAAAAATTCTGATATAAATGAATAATAAAAACCCACATTTTCTTAAAAAAATGCCGAAATATGCATTTGCAGTGAATGTGCCGCCTTAACCAGATGCCACAAATAATGTTTAAAATAATAATGAGATATAAAAAGTATAAAAATGCATAATTCTCTACGTATATCAAGTAAATATTTGCATAAATTCGTAGTAGATTTTTTTAACGTCACCCATGAAGTATCCATATAAAAACACGTTGTTTTAAAGTATAAAACAAATTTTCGAACGGCATGTCCTTAAGCTGTTTCTTTGGTTCTTGTTTATGTGTGACGTGACGTGATTATTAATTAAATGACGTATTTTTTAATTTTAATAGAAATTATGATCAAATAATGTCGAAAATGATTTATTAATGTATAGAATGTATAGTCATCCACTTTACGTACGTTGTAAGTTTCAGAGCGCAAGCTATTAGGGAAGTTGATGAAAAATTAATAACATAATTCCACTACAACAAACAACAAACAGATGAAGAGAGTTAAAGAAAAGCATGTGAAAAGGAAAAATGCATCATTCTCTATGTAATAATGCCCTTCGCAGTTGCTTATCACTGAGTCTTAACTTGCAGCCGAAATATAAAGTAAGAGCATGTCATTTTTGACGGGTTATAATTAGTAATTTGATTTTTTTTAAATATTTTGTATTAAATTCTGTACTACGTAGTAATAATAAATGTATAAATCCTATCCAATCTCACGTATACGCTCAGACCAAAATAAAATATTGAATTTAATAAATATTTATAAAAACCAATACATTTTGAGTGAGGCAGATACTAGAAACCCGTCACTTTCCTTGACCTACCTTTGCGTTATATACATTATACGTATTACTTACTACTACTGTTTTGTTACACTTTTCTTGTGCATTTATTTTTACTCCTTATAATGATTGTCTTATCTGTGTTTGTTTTATTGATATTTATTATAATAGGCATGATGGCAGTATTAAAGAATTAAAGAATAAGTGATTTTAAAGAAGAAAATGTTTTGAAAGGATTCTAAAAAATGACTGATTTTTAATATGCACATTGACATTAATAAGATTTTCAATAAAATAAAAGTATAAAATTGTGCAATCCGCCATTTTAACTGAAACATCGGTCAGAGCGAATGACATCATGCCTCAATACCCATACCATGTTTTTAACCGTTGCCATAGACACAATGCAATGTTTACTGAGGCTTGAAGTCACGTAGACGAAATGACAGCTGCGGGCGTTTTTGCGCGAAATTAAAAATATGTAGATGAAAATGTTGAAATTTGCGTAAAAACTTAGTTTATTACTGAAATAATGTTATTTTCGGTAATAGTAGTCGTGTACCTACAATATAGATTTTTTTTTTTTTCAAAATCTGTCATCGAGCCTATTGTCTTATCTGTGTCGTCATAATATAATAATATTGTGGTAGACAAAAGTATTTTTTGTACTTTTTTCTTACAGTGTATTTATGTCTTCCTGTCACATGACAAAATAAATAAAGTTATATTCAAAATATTATGTACATTCCTTTTAACTTTGTGATTTGGACCCAGTTTGCAGAAGTACTTCCAATTGACTGACCAATGATTCTCTTGAAATCGACTGGTTTCAAAGGATGTCCGTTGAAATGGACAAATGTTGCAGCACTCGAACAAATAAACAGTTTAACATTATTTGCGCCAAGTGTTTGTTAGCCTCTAACCCTCTGTGCAGTCGACGACGCGAATAAAGCTACCCGCCACTGTTAATTGCACCTCTCGTGTCAATATTATGACAAACACCCCTGGGTAGGGGTCCATACATTGCGGTGTTACGTAATTTTGTTCGCTGCAGCAGACACAGTGGGTGATTGGTTATTTAATCAAAGGTGCTTACGAAAATTAATTTTGATGTTTCTACTGCACAAAGGTAAAGAGGCTCTTATGCTCGTGTACCGTATGTTTCAAAATTTTACCATCAAATCGGCGCTGGCAGTGGTGCCACTAGTAGATTTTTCGGTCACAATAAATATATTAAACGGCCGTATCTTTTTCCGCTGTTCTTCGTGTAAGTCGTCCGCACGACATATAAATGTGCAAACTTTAACACATGACATTTCAGTTACGTAGTGCTACGTACGTTACCCTTGCTACATGAACGCAAGTTTTGCAACTTCGACAACATCTTGTAATATGCAAATTCTTCGTTCCAAATTAGGGATTGATTGATTGTTACGACAAAGGTCAGCCCCACACTGCGCAAATATTCTGATATACAAGTCTCATAGTCTTTATAGACAGGAGTCTGGATTTTATTAGTGTTGTAAAAAAATTGCTGTGTTATATTGATTATATGACGTATTTTGGAGTCTCTGTATGCGTTTGCATCTTATATTCGATGGCTTCTTAGCAGAGTATAGGGTATACTCTGAAAAACCTTGATTTATTCAATCAAGGTTTTGTTAATTAGACAAGTGGAAAACTCATTTAAAAAAATGTTGCTTCACCGATGCCAGTTATGGCACAGAATAAAATATTAAAATGAAATTAACAATTCGATATGTTATTAAGTTGGAAAGTGAAGCTGAAGCTTTTTAGGACGTATTTTGGAGTCTCTGTATGCGTGGTGCGTCTTATATTCGATGGATTCCTAGCAGGGTAAACGATATACCCTGAAAAACAGAGTGTATTCAATCAACATTTTGGAGTGTGGCCGTTATCTGGCTCTCACAGTGTGTAAAAAATTGTGTAGAATGATGTTATAAGTTAGGGGTCATCATCCCCGAATTTTGCTTCTAGGATTTTTTTTTTATAGAAACGCAATCGGTTTTAATGTACTTTTAATTTTGAATGAGATTACAAAGAAGTAACTTGAGACGATGTTTTCATCGGTGCCTCAACTGATAAGGTCTGATGACGTCAGTGGGGCGACGACGTGGTCGGGCGTGGTGATTGTAGACAGCAGATCGTGTGTGTGAAGTCACGTTGGATAGCTGGCGACGTCCGCTGGAGAGAGAGGTCCGCATAGTGTTGATGCAGATGATATCTGATGGCTGATGCAGAGTGAACAGCATGGCGTTGATGAGGATGACGGTACAGGCTGCGAGGTTGTTCTGCAGAGATGCGGCGCGTGGTGAGCGCTGCCGAGTAGCGCTACCGCGGGTCTTTGAAGGCCGGAACGAACTAGGACGAACTGTATTTGCTTTGGCGTACATGCATGCCGACGTGAGAAATGCAGTGTCGGCTGTTTCGCCTGGCGTGGAAACCTCCCCGTCAGCGAATTCTATCTCTGCTCATCCGCGTGTATTCTTGGTCGGTGAGCGTTTTTTGGATCTCTCAGATTTGGCATTTATCTGTGTGGTATTGCTTCGCGTCAGCATTTTATGAAAGAGCCGTGTGTCTCCTGTTTAATAAGAATGGTGCTGGTTGTTTTGTTTGTAGGTCAATGGGGCATTGACCCTACAAGATAATTTGAACATTTTAATGTGAATTAATAATTTCCGATAGTGCAAAACTCATTAAAATAATGATGCCACTGGGGGCCAGAAGATGATATTAAAATGGAATTAACAATTCAATATGTGATTAAGTCGGTAATTGAAGCTGATGTTTCGGTTTATGATATCATTGTCATTTTCATCATGAGCTGCGCTGCTTTCAATTTTCCAATTACCTACTTTTAAAAATAAGAAAAGACGCTCTATTTCTTGTACCACGATATTAAATTTTAAAAACATAGTTGAGTGTTGAGGCGTGTTTTGCCTTGTTTTGCGTTGTTTTGGAGTTAATAACTTGACATTTATTTGTTTAATTTTTTCTAAAGCGTTAAGTTTTTCAGCGCTTTTCTTATATATATTAGGTAGTATAAAATAAATATGCCTTTATTTGTAATAAAGCCAGTAATACATAGATCAAAAGGAATTGCACGAACTATGAAATAAGCTGTACCTACTTCAATAGAATTTCTACGAAATAAAATATGATTTTCGCTATATTTTTATTATAATTATTATCATATTGTTACGGGACGTGTCTTTGAGAGACAAATTTAAACACTATTATCGCTGGGTAACACTTTCGAGTGAATTCTGTTTACAGTCGTTTATAGTCGCACAAAAGTAGGCACTCTACTTAAATATCTGTCGCTTGGTTTACTACGCATTATGGTAATACTCCTTTCGATATGGTTTGTCGCTTATATCGCATCGGTAGAAACGTCAAAATAAACAATGACGTGTCGCGGTCCGTTCCGCCTTTTTATAAAAAACACGTTGATTCTTCGAACCTCCTAGATTATTCTATAAATTTATGTTGTTTACGAGAACATTTGTCACTTACAGATATTTGTAGATGTTTCTCGAATGTTATAGATAATTCTAGAGATTTTTAAAGTGTTCTAGATGTTTACATTGTTTTGTTCTGAAATGACATATTGTATTTACCATTTCGTGACTTTATTATTCAAATTTAAATGTATAATATTAATCTGTATGATGAATATTTAATTATAATTTTTTCCTAAATATATATTAATGTTATACTCATGCTTCAAAGTTCTGACTGCGTGTCCCTGGGACTCGCATATATTTTTAAGACCTTTTATTATTCTCTGGATTCAATGAATAATATATATATATAGTATAATTAGATCACTTCAAGAGTTATCATTATAACAATGGACTAAATTAACTGGACGAGCACGGCCATGTACCGAGGTGAAGAAGTTTCTTTTGCAATTACAAATCTTTTATCTCTGCAATTAAAAATCTTTTATCTTCCATTCTTTCATCTTAATGTTGGCTCATTAGTCGAGCTTGTGATGTCTGAGGATCGGTGGGGTGACCATATTTTCCTTAGGGTCCCAGATGCACCTGTGCAATGTCCAAAGATTCTAAAAAGTAACTCTGCAAAATTTGTTTCGATCAATTAAAGGGTGTTTGTATGCAGAAGAGTTTTTTTTCAAATTATTTATTTATTTATTTGATTACCCATTGTAGGCTTTTACGTATAAAAATGTTTTAATATACAAAAAAGTACATAAAAAATATCAGTTATAAGCCGTACTTTAAGATACAAAAATATAAAGTCACAGCACGTATTGTATAAAAAAAATAGAAAAATATTGCATAACATTAAAGAAGTATATAGAATAATATCAGTATGAACAGTAAAATATTAAATATAAAGATACTGGACTATCAAGTTATCTAACTATTTTCGGAAGTTTTATATATCTTAATTTTGCACATCGTAAGTCCTAGATCAAAGATCCAAAAAAACTTATATTCCTACCTTCCCATGTAAAAAAATAGCTTAATCTCTGTGAGACAGCATTGTTTTTTATCTTCAGGATTAATTATATTCAAATATATATTTTTTTTTTCTGCTATAACATATTATTTTAATTAATAACTTATTAATGTAGAGCTGAAATTCAATGATAAAATCTATACTTGTTGATGGATTATTAAAAAGTAAGTTCTATTTTTCTTTTTACTAATTAAAAAAAAGTCCTTTTTATACTTTTCTTACTGTTGTTCATTGACGGAAGAAAGAAACATATCGTATATATATATTTAAGTGATCGGAAAAATTAAGACGTAGTAGCATAATCTATAAACCACCCATTAATTTGTTAAATTTTATGGAATTGAGATTTATGTTTTTTAATACTGCGCCATAAAAAACATTCAACGCCGTTAATGGATGAAAGAATAAATCATAAATAAAAATAATTCACAAACGGTTTCCGAAATTCGCTATCCAGCACGCACCAGTATTAATTTTCATTTGGTATTCCAATAAGCCAGAATATTAAAAAATGTTCCTCATATTCATTTATAGCATATGATATCAACACACGCTGTGGATGAACCTAAAACTATAATATTTATAAACTGAAGTTGAATTTTTTTAATTTTCTAAAAAGAATTTTTAAAGAAGTAAACACCTTTTTACTCCCTTTATATTAACTCGTGGCGTCTGCTTGCTTGCTTGCCGGCTTGCCGTCGAAAAAAATTTGAATCGCTTTTTGACCCTTTTCCCGTGATACAATCGAGCTGGAACTTTGCAAGCAGACTTGTGGCGACGATCAAGAAGATCTTTCAAATTTTCGTAAAAAAAAAATAATAATTATAGTAAAATTTTGGATTTTTCAAATTTTTAATAGTTTTTTTTCAAATTGGAATCATTACAAAAGTTTGATTACTAGCAACAGCGGCCCGATAACGTCGCGGAATATTTTCTAAATTTGAATTACTCCGTCGGTATACTTAATAGGTACTTCACTACACAAAGCATGAAGTGTCTTATCAAAGCTCAAAACATCTGACATTTTAGAAATATATTAAATTACTGTAAGTTTAGTGTTATGTTATACGTTTTAATTCGTCTTTAATTGTTATAATATTTTACAAAGAAAGGGAGTATAATAATATCTTAGTTTTTATGGGTTACTTTTTTTATGATATTATATGCCTGTAAAATTTAGTGTCATAAAAATCCTTGTGTTACTTTGTTTATTATTTTTTTCATTGGTCTTCAACAGATCGTCATTGAGATTGATAGTCCCACTGTTACATTAGAACATAAATCAAAAACACCTTATACAAATTATGAAGTAAACACGAATACAAAATACAATTTTTATGATAAAGAAGATGAAAAATAAGGTTCAAAACAAAATCAATAGTGATTTAAGATATGATGTACAATATCATCGCGCAAATGAGTGCGAGATTCAAGGTCAACGCATTCTGTCGTATGAAATACAGCATTCCTCCTACACTGTCCTTAACCACTACACTATCGAGAGAAATTGAAAAAAGTGCGTGTGAAATGAAATGCTTTCAAAGTCAAATAAGATAAATAATAGAAGTCTCACAGAGACGAAGCTATGAGTATGATAAACGTGTGTGTAAATCTTATCTTACGATGTCCCAGGGTTTACAACTTGTATGCATAATCACTCTACGCAATGCAACGTTCACCAATTCCATCGTAAGTACATCCATTCATTATCAAATTTTGAAAGTTCTACATATGTTCATCCTGAAAACCTTTGTCTGTTGTCTTTTCTTATGAAATGTTTGGTACACATAGTTTTTCGCAGCTGGTAATGATACCTATATATTTTTAAATTTCAACATTAAAATTAAATTGTCTAGAGTGATCACATAAGCCGGATCATACAGGCTGTAAACCCTAGGCCATCGTATAAAAAACTTCTACACACGTTTCTCATAATCACAGCTTTGTTTTTGTAAGACTTCAATAATTTATCTTAATTAATTAATCATCACCAGCAACTTTGTTCTTAGAACATTACATATAAAAATATTGCCTTCAAAGTCATTTACATAATTAATTAATAAACTTCATTACTTACGAGTAACTGCGAGTAAAATTATTTATTAATTTTATGATTGGTTTTCTTAAACAAAAATAAAATTACACATCACACAAATATATTCTTGTACACAATACAAGAAATGTGAACGAAATAATAATTCCAAATATACAGAAAACATATTATACACAAAACTTGTTTTTGTTTTTATTATAAACTAGCTGTAACCCGTCAAAAATTAGGGTACTTTTACATGACGTTTCCTAAAGTATAAGATTTACGTACATATTTATAGCCGATAACCATGAAATAGTAATTACTACTTTTATTAAAATATTTGAACATTTTTTTTTATATATTTACCCAGAAGTTCATGGCACCTACTATTTCAAACCCTGGCGATTATGCATGCGTAAAACTAACGCGATATCATAATTAAATAATTAATATTATAAAAATAAAAAAGATATCAAAATAAAATCAAAAATAAAATGAGAAAAAAAAAATCGGTTTCGGGAATCGAACCCGAGTCCCCCGAGTGGGATCCGAATACTCTACCACCACACCAAGCAGAAGACGCCATCGGTCGCGGAGAAAATGTTTATATAAAAAAAAGATATTTTAGAAAATATATTGTGCGCTGTATATATTATTTTTCTTTGTATAAGTAAGAAAATAAATGTCTTTCTCGATCTTTCGAGATTTTACGAGAGGCATGTTGAGCGTCCCAGAGATTACGAGAGACCCTAGATGATTCCAGAACGTCCCATAGTGTTGTTGTCAGTATAACCGAGTGATATATTTCGAGAGACAGCGCGCATCTACTTTTGGTTTCTAACATCTCGTAACATTATATTAAATTCACGAATACGCAGCCTCAGCTAATCACTAACAAATGAGAGGAGTACATGATAACCGAAAATGCTACGAAGCAGTATATATATAAATTTTATTATTATTATGTAATGTATTAGTCCCGTAGTTGTCATAAAATGTATTTAAATAAATTATTCCTTACAAGGACAATATATAATATTCTATACGATACTAAAAGAACAATAATATTCTATACTAGCTTACCCGCGTGGCTTTGCACGCGTAGATTTTTATTAACTTTTAGTTATATTCTATCAATTTGTGTATTAACCTTATCATATAGATATATGTCGTCGAGGACTTTTTTTTATAGAATTTTTGAGTTCTACAACTTCTCTATAGAAAATATTTAAATATCTCTTACTATTAAGGCAGCGTTTGTAAAAAATGCATCGTTCTATCATATTTACGTCGACTTTAATTGTAAAATAGGTCACCACGAAAATCCCTTTTATTTAAACGATATAATATACAGCCTTTGCCCACCCTGAAAGTCTTAATATTGGTGAAAGATTTTTTGAAATCGGATGAGTAGTTTTGGATATTACAAACTTACAAATATTACCTCTTTATATTTTAGTATAGATCAAAAAATAAATAATATATTCCAATATCACTTTCTATTTAAAACATTTTTTTAATATCTTATCTGTTCCAGACAGTTTGCACAGCGGACAGTGCGGCTTCATAAAGGAAATGAAATTCGTAGCGCCAGAGATTTCGGAAGCGTAATGTGTCGGTTATTACCGTTATTGCAAAACCAAAATGCATTTCGCCAAATTACTTTTTGCTACACGCGCGATGCTCAATATAGCCAACTGTGCGCAAATTTTATGGCGTTTTGATCATTTTCGTTTGAGATTCAAATATTAGAGACCATTATTACGTCGGCGTTGGAATCGCTGGATTGCGTTTTCTTCAGTTCATTAACCCCAGAAGGCCTTAAATATTTTTTCTACCCGGTGGCTTTTCATTAGTCGATTCAACTCAATAATAATAATTCTTACTTTATGTACTTTTCATTGTTTTATTTCATTGGTGTTAGCATTTTTTAATATTATAAAATAAGAACAAATGCAGTTTCAAATATTTTTTTTTATTTAAAATTACACGAAACACACAAACATTACTTTAATTGAGATTCTTATCGACAATTTTTTTTTTAAATATATGTATTGAAACGCAAAAAATATTTTTCTTTTATACTTAATCAATCTAATTAACAAGAATATAGTTTGTTTACGCAACTAATTTGTTGAAAATCCCATCATGTTTTGGGGCCAATGGTCCCTTCATCAACATACACTAAAAATAATCGTATTAGTATAGACGTTAACAAAATAAAAAATAAATATATAGTAAATATATAAGAAATAATATGAAACAAAATTTGAAATATAACGATTTGTAAAAGGATTTGTTGTTCATAAAATTAAATTTATTTTTGACACTTTTTTTTTCCAAAATTGCTAATTTATACAAGTATAATCCTGTATTATTTGTATGTAAAATTAATAAACCATTATAAATACCAAAATAATGATCCATTTCCGAAAGACGATAGGAAAATTCGAAATAATTACCAACAAATATTCTACAGGTTTTCATACAATTTCAATACCAATTTACTATATATTTTCGGAAAATGTTAAAATAAAATAAACATTTAATTTCAAATAAAGCATATTATATTACGTAATGTTATAAAAAAATTAATTATTTTTTAACATTATCCGAAAATGTTGATCAAACCGGATCGTTCAAGATAATAAAAACATTCCGCAGTATACGTGGGAACTGTCGATATTTTATTTTATCAGTCTTCTTTCAAATGTTTGATGGGACTATGCTAGAACCATCTATGGTAAAAAAATGTAATTCCCATGACATAGTTATAAAGATGTCGCCGCTAATGATACCACTATATTTATATGTAAAGTGATCACTAAATCCAAATCACATAGGTCATAAGCCCTGAGGCCACCCTATAAAGACTTACACATGTAATTTTTTTCCATATATGTAGATTCGCTTCTGTTAGACTTCTTTAATTTATGATAATTAACATTTTTCTCAATTTCATTATTTGCATTGTCGTTATACAAAGTTAAATAATGAAAACATAATATGTGAGGTATAAAAGCAAAGGCGGAAATATATAAAAAAAAAATTGAATGCAGTCATCGAGAATAAATAATTAACAATATATTGAATTCGAGACTTTATAGAAAACCCAGCCTATAAATTTATAGGAAACACGATTTCGTAAGGGATAGATATATAAAATATATAATTCAGTAAATTTTATATTAGAAAACCTCGGTGCTTGCATTCAAAATATTTTTTATAATTTTTTGGAGGCTGCTGCCTTTGCTTTTAACCACACATATTGATAAAGTGGATTAAACATAGGTCATATGTATATTGTTATAAATTCAGTTTTAAATTTGTAAATGTAAATTTTCCAATCGAAACATTAGCTTGGGTATTATGGATGTTAAGCTTGCTAGGAACCGTAACGTTTTCTAAAACAAATATTTCTACTGCCCCGAGCAGCAACGTCCATATTTGAATAATCCCATCCCCGCAAGAGGGAGGAAGTTTGAACTGCAACACTGCCTGGCCGAGGATCATCCCCTGCGCGGGGTGGGATGGTAAACTTTCATAATGGCTTCGTTGCACTGCGAAGTGGACGGGCAAATTGGCTTTGCAAGTAACCAAACAGCTCAATAATAATGGCATTGGCTGTTGTTACATTATCAGTTTTATTTTAAATTGTATGAATAATAAAATTATTGCAATATAAGCGTAAAGTAGAAAGCCTTTGAAGTTAGCATCATCGGCTCTCTTTCATATCTGAGGAAGATTGCCCTTCACTAATTTGGGTCCACGGGTGACTAAAGCGACCAATATTAGATCTGTTAGTTCTGGAAGATCATGGCTATGGAAAGGCAACAGATGTGTGCTGTTTTTTGTGGTCCATATGTTTTTCTTACTCTTTTTACTTTCTCCTCCATATTTTAGCTTGCTGCTAGCGTTGCACTATGTAATATGTAATTGTAGCAGTACCATCCAGCAAGGCCTATCTCGTGCAGCTAGTTACCAGAAATCATGCTTATTGGCAGTTCGTTTTCAGGGACTTTTTAAGGGATATTACTTGACACCGTGTGAGAATTTGTATGCCATTGAATACCTGAGAATATGCGATCCTCTTTGGTAAAATAATTTTAAGGTATGGTCTTAAGCATCGGGTTTCTTCGGGCACAGTATTTATTTATTTTAATTCAACGGTTTACTTACACCTATAACAATAAAAAAATGATCTTATACATAACCAGATAAAAGTGAACAATAAATATGTAAATATGAACCAGCATGCAATGAGCATATACAATGCATACACAAAATTACATACATACATATGAAATTAAAAATAGTATATTTTATAATAATTGTGGTATTGTTTACTACGGGGATTTGATTTTGCAAGAATGAATATTGGTACTTTAACTTGCCAATTAACTCCTAAGGTTGCGGCAGAGTCTCTCTTCTTTGTCTTATTCTATCATTTTCCTTTCTATCGACTAGAAGCATTTAATATTATGTAATCAACTTTCGAACAAACCAAATTAAAAAAAATAGTGAATAATGTAAAGTTACTGTCTAATTTGTTGTTTATACAATTTAAATTGTAAAAGAGCGCTTAGAGGCTTTAGAAATATGGATTCACGGCAAAATGTTAAAGATACTTTAACATAACTAACACTGAAATCTTACACAGAGCCACTGTCCAAAGAGAACTGTTTACAACAATGAAGCTTCGTAAGACATCATATTTTAGTTATACAGCGAGAGGGGAAAAATATACTAAGGGGAGATCCGCAATGAGAAGGCCACTTTTATAAAAACTTCAATTTTATTAAAACTATAACCTTGAGACACAATTTTTTTTAAATTATTTAACCATCCATCTATTATATACATTGAAAATAAAATTGTTGATAAAATTATTATAAAACAAAAAAAAAAAGTTTTTGTAAAGGTCTCGATTTGTTCTTTTCAAAACACCGTCGCTTTGAAAAAGACAATGGGTGTTATGAAACGGACATAGGAATGAAATGAAAGATTTATCAATTTAAACACAAATATAACAATGCAGTAATTTTCGTAAGAAATAAATTCAAGTATGTAAAAGGATAAGTATTATTATATTATTATTGAAGATAAGTAAATATTCATTATGAAAGTAAACAATTTTAGTTATTTCAGTTGCAATTTTGACAGAAAAAATTACGTACGCCTTTTATACCACATGTCTCGTGAAACCATATAGAACAGAGAGCACATTTCAACCAGTCAACCTTATTTTAGAATATTCTTCCATAATAATTCCACAACTATTATTATCTGGCCATTGCGTACATGTTGTTAGCAAATCATATGAAGAGAAATACTTGTGAATGACTTTAAACAAAAATACGAGTAATTGTTATTATTTCCACAATAACATGCAAATATAATAACATGACATGAAAATACAAAATGCCTAGTAATATACATTAAAATTTTTGACAAAAACTTGATTTAATTTGCTTTTTCTTATCGAAATCGACAATTGCGGGACGCTTCCGCACATCCCGCTCAAATGAACTGTCAGTGGGAGGGTATTGTCTTTTAAGTTAGGTGCTTTCAACGTAAAATTTTGAAGAAACTGGCGCGAATACTTTAGGAATAAGGGGTATTGGCCTTTTCATAGCGGATCTCCCCTACCCTTCTTTTTCTAGTTGGTTGTCCAAGAGGAGATTGAAGTCAAGATTGAGTCGGAAGAATACAGCTGTCCAGGCTTATTATATCCGAGAATGAACAAAGGTAAGAAGAGTCGAGTAGCTGCTGCGAGACACTCGAAGATAGAGACGGTTTCTCTCGGGTGATCGGGGGGACCCGACAGGACACTTGAAGAAGAAGAAGGTTGTTTCATTTGGATTACCACCGTGGCGAAACCATGACAATACAAAATATGCAGGGAAGGCTTCTTAGTAAAAACTTTTTACTATCTAAGTAACACGTAGAGGTGTACGTTTGTACTTTTTTATTGATCTACGACTTATAACTGTCACGGTGTGGCCATGACATTTATAATCGAATTACTATTGGGTATAGCGGGGTACTATTCAAGGCGGCATTAAGTAATTGGATATTCAGTCGCAATTGAGAATATGTGTCTATCATTAATTATTAGGTAGAAAATTTGACTTTTCCAATAAAAATGTACGTAATATAGATGATAATCTTTGGTAGGTTTTGAGTAAGGTGTATAGTTCGATGAATTTTGTTTAACGTTTTTAACTGATTATATTTCTAATATTTCGTAATTGACATTACTAAAAACTTTAAAAGGGTCTTCTTCATTCAATTTTGAATAGAAAGTATTCTTTACACTTTTGGTGAAATGTCAACAGTTACGGAGATAAGCGATATCGAAGTTTGCATATTTATCAACAGTTCTGACTTTTCTTTTATAAGACATTAGACTTTTGTGAAAGTCATGTTTATCGAGTATTAAAAATTATTAAAACCATGCAAAAATTTTAAACACACTTTTACTAAGCTTTCATAATTTTATTTCACTTCAATCAAAGTGAATTAAATTCAAATATAGTATAACGTTTTAAAAAAGATAAGTAAGAAATATTGAAAAAAAATGCAAACTGTGATGTCGGTTATCTCCGTAATGGTCGATATTCACCCAACGTGTAAAGAACATTTTCCATTATCTAAAATAAAATGAAGAAGATTCCTTCCAGGTTTTTGCTACTAGCTACGAGACATTATGTTTGTATGAATACTTAAACTAATACAATATCGAGGTCCACACTTATCCTACAAGAAGTAGGGGGGATTTTAGGCTTCCACAAACGAAACTGGCAGAAACACAAAATAGTTTGTAGTATAAAGGTCTTAAATTGTTCAATAAACTGCCAGCATTTGTGAAAGAAGTAAAAAGTCTCACTGCTTTTCGTAGCTTAAGTGCAAAATATATTATGAAGAGTATATTGGATGTATCATCGTGTTATGTTGTTTCATGTTTATTATCTTTTTTAAATTTCTTTATTTTGTGCCAGATGTGAAAATGTGTTTCTATTTATGTTGATTTTTGTTAATATATTTTTGGAATATTTATGTTTATTTTGCTATGTTAATTTATGTTTTAATTACTAGATGTAAAATGTGTTCTTTTTACAACTAAATAAATATACAAACAAACAAACAAACAAACTGAGTTGAGCGATGTCAAGTCCAGGAATGGCTGAAGAATATCAGGCGCTTGGCAAGCCAGTCGTGACGCTAACTGCGTTCAGCAATGAGTGTTGTTTGCGCGATAGTGGCTTAATGCGTTAAGTTGATTTCGACTGCTCTATCAGGTTCGTTCATAACTGTATCCAGTTCACCGTGAAAATAATATTTTGAGGATTCAGATATTAGCGAGCGGATCACCTAATCGAATGATGCTGTATACGGGGATAGAATAGTACCAAAATTTTGCACTTTAGGGCAGCATTGCGTGATATGAAGCCATCAATCCATCAAATTATAAAATTCAAAAGAGAATAACAAAAATATTAGTTAATACAGAAAGTATCTGGTTGGGTGCCCGAACAGCGTGTAAATAACTGTTTCGCCCCTGGCGTGAATTTAATATTCACTTATAGTAATGCCTCTCAAGATGACAATGCAAAATATCAGATTACGTTTTCTCCCTGAAAAACACATGTGAGTCAACCAAATCAAGTCAAAAAATAACCACTAACCTGTGCCAGTTTTCATCCTCGAGGTAGTTGGTCATTCCTTGTTTTTTTTGCAGGTATCTTGAAGGCCTTTTTATTCTCCACGTCACAAAACAACACGCGGAGATAAATCTGGACTGGTGAAACTCTCGCGGATAATAACACAAACAATATGATTCCAAAAAAATTACGAATCTATTATATTATGTGCATGTCCGTTTGCAATCAAACCAGAGCGATGTTATTGTAACAGAGTTTTAAAGGATTATAATTTTACCGCGCCGGCGCGCGACAGTTTCGCTGTGCATGACTAACGCCATCTAGCCTCGGTGTGCAATTTCACAGAAGCAGCGGCATTTACGAAATGACACGGGAAACTCAAATATGTCCTCAGGAAAGACATTAAATATAGTAATAGACATTAATCAATCGTCATCCTGAGGGGCATACATTTCTTTATTATGTCGCCTAAACAGTACCAGTAATAAATTTGAATCATACAGAGACAGATTAGTTCATTTCCATCTACTATCTTTATCTAATTGAAGATAATTGGTGATTTAATTACACTGTATAAAATTCAATTTCTATCACTACCATCTCAACACACAGTATATTTCATTTAATTTTTACTTCCTTTCTTTTAACTCGTAGCGTCTGCGGTTCGTTAACCGGAAAAACTTTAGATCGATTTTTAACCCTTTTCCCGTGATCCAATCGAACTGAAACTTTGCAAGCAGACTAAATTTTAATGTTTTTTTCAAATTGGAATCAATACAAATAAGTAATGAACACGACGCGTGCAGTAAGCACGAAACCTGATTCAATAAGAAAGGAAATATATTAAAAACTTGGTTTATATGGGTTATTTTTTTTAATGCGTATAGATATCGGATGCTTCTCTCAATTACTGCTACTTATTAGAACGTGTCATTTTTTTTATTCATAAAGTAATATATATTTCAGACTGTATGCAATTCCCACATTTTTTTATAACCGCACCATCAAATATTATTTCATTCAACTCAGTCACGGCAAAGGCGCCCCATGGAAATGAACATGATACGGTAATTAAAAAAAAAATAGAAAACTGCTTAGTCACGTCCTTGTAAAAAAATCATCAAATTTCTATCTCTCTAATGGCTCCCAGGGTAATGAATCTCGTATAAATTAAATCATTCAAGTTTGTTTTTAAATAATATTTTAAAGTCCCCATATACGGTTGTTGCGGTTTTTAACGGGGCCACCCTCAAACACTTGTTGTATCTGATCGTGCCTGGTCTTTCGCGGACGCCCTCTATTTCTGTTGCCTTCAACACTCGCCTCATATATTTTCTTAACCATCCTTTCCTCGTTCATACGTTCCACATGACCAAACCATCTCAGCACTCCTTTCTTTATTCTTTCTACCACACTACAGCCAGCATTGCATTCACGTCTAATTTGTTCATTCCTTACTCTATCGACCAAAGATTTTCCACACGAGCTTAGATAAATATATAAGTAGATTAAAACAAATAATAAAATTATTTTTTTTAAATGTCTATCTACAAAGTTGCTCAACCAATCGAATTTTTTTAAAATTATTAATTAGTAAATCGCTAATCAATTTCCAGTGTGCATTAATTCCTCCCGCAGCCACGACACGTGATAATATGTATGCAATAAAAGAGTACATGAATAAATATTTCCTGTACTTATTGAACGCGCAAACTCCAAAAGCGATTTACTGAGCCTCGATGATTTTAATAGCATTATAATATTTCAACGCTGCTCTGTTGTAGATAGCAAGGCCTCGTTTGACTGGATATATAATAATTTGATCCTGTAATCCATTGTTTAGCCAACCTTGTCTAACGAGATAGGTAGCTTTTGAGGTCCAACTAGATTTGTGGAGGCTGCGATAACACAGTGCACTAAGCAAGTAGGTTTTATATAAAGATACATTCTATTATCACAACCTAACATTAATTACTCATATAATGACTAATTATTTCAAAATTATATTTTTCTTCTGTGATTGTGTGGGGTTAAAACATAGGCGGCAATATCCAGATTAATTTGAATACAATAATCGAGAATTACTAGTTTATAATGTGTGTGTTCTGAATTCGAGATTTTACAGGAAACACAATTGAAAGGAAATTTGTTTTTGGAAGGGATAGGGTTACATAAAATCTAGAATTTAGTACATTTTATATAAATGAGCCTCTTTTGATGAATGAGACTGCATTTAAACTTTTTTCAATTTTTTTTTTTCTTGATCTTTTTTCTTTTTTAATCTTTTTTCAATTGGATATTGCTGCCTTTGCTTTTATACCCCACATATTGTGATGGCTACATTCCTTTATGATTGTGCTTTTCTCTGTTACTTTCTTTTTTGATATTTTCTGATATTATTATTTATATTATATTTGGATAATTTATACAACTTACTGACAAAAAACTACACTGAATGACATGCAAAAAATGGGGTTGACCCTTAAAACTTATAGTTGAGAGGACCAGGAAGAATCATTTGTTTTCACGAAGTTTATACTAAGGGTAGAAAATATAAGTACCATTGTAATGGTCTGGTTCTAAGCTTTTGTTTGAATTCGTAAATAAATCCGTTTTTAATGGATTTTCGAACTGTGGTACGCTGTTTGTTAGTCTTAGTCCTAGTTTGTTTGGTAGTTTATTCCATAACTTTGGTACAGCCACCGCGAAAGCATGGTCACTGAAGTTAGTTTGTGGACGCGATTTACTTCAACTTGGATGTTGATGATGGGCGAAGTGTTAGTTGTCGATTATTTAACAGAAAATGGAATGCAAAAATTGTTAATATACTAAGGGACCATGTTGTGAATAGCCTCAACTTATATTCATTCCTTTCGTAACTCAGAAAGGCATAACTTATATATAATCCTCTCTGGACACTTAAGCCAGTGAAGGTTTTGAAAATGGTTTGAGTTATTGGAAAACTTTTAAATATCGATAATGAGTGAATTTTGTGTTATTAAAGTCCTTTGTACAGCGTTTTTTTTAATCAACATTTATGCAGAATATTTCGTCTAGAGTTTATTATGTAGTTAGGATTTCTAATCAGCGTGATTCTTTTCAGTTCTCAACATAATTTGTATTGATTATCTGTGATGGATTGAAATTAAGATTTTACAGTCAAAATGAAAGCCAAGTGCTGCACTATTTGTTCGATATTTATTTCTAAAAATTTCGAAAGAAAAGTGTTTTAATGAGAACACTAAGGAAAAATTGAAATGTACCGAGCTCCGATGACTTTAGTTGTTTCTTTTCGATTTTTTAATGAAAACGGCTTAATAAGCGTGCTTTGCCTTGCCATTCCATAAAAATGTTTATATATTCGTCATATCAGAACATTTAATTTGTACCCTTTTAATTTTATTTAGATTTCTATTGTAATATATGGATGGAATAAAACTATATTTTCTCCAATCAACTCTCCTATTTTCAAATGTACGTTCACCCACCGTCCATCCATGGAATTACAACAACAACGCTGATGATCAGTAACATAAATCCGTCCGTCCGTCCTTTACTTGCTGGAATTACAACAACAACACTGATGATCAGCAGCAAACATCCATATCATTTAAGAGTTACTAAAGAGTTGCTGCTGTAAATATACTTTAAGATTTAAGTCGATGAAATAAGTTTGTAAGATAATCTGAAATAAGTTTTAGGTTTAAGAGAGTAAATTCAATTAAAAAAACTAAACCATAAAAATCAAATTTTTATTATACTCCCTTTCTCATTGAATCAAGTTTCGCGCCTACTCCACGCGTCCGGCTCGTTAAACTTTGTATATTCTTTTATCCGTTTGTATATTCCCAATGGTCGAAAATAAATATCACTTTTTTCACGTTTACGAGAGGTCATGTTATTATCTTATTATATTTAATTTGAAATTATTTTATAAAAGTTAACACTTTTACACACAACGAAAATAACATGGAACGAACAATACGTATTACAAAGCAGAAACTACTTGAAATGAGCACCTATCCTTATTAATAACCCAACGAAACTAAATGAAAGAACTCATATTATGCTATGAAACAAGTAACAATAACAAGAAACAACTGACAACTTGAGAACTCAACAAATCCATTCATTCAATGTAGCTTGTTGGCCTTGTGGTTAGGACTCACACTTCGTGATCCAAAGTCCGCGGGTCTGAACCTCACTCCAGACCAGCAAGATAGACTTATTTTCATGGCATAAGCGTTTAGTTTAGTTTGAAAATAGTGAGAATATTGATGTGTCACGTATTCCGGGTTCGCATTTTTATTAAAAAAAAAATGTTAGGGAAATCTTCGATAAGTGTGTTTGGATACACGGTGCACAGCCAAATCGTAATTTTCGTTGCGTTCAGTTATAAATAGTTTGTTTTTAATATTCGTGATGATATTCGGCGAATACGAATATTCGTATTCGTATTTGTTGCATCACCAATCCTTATACATGGGTCTGTATTTTTTAAATCTAAAAATAAAATGGAACAATTAAATTTTTTGTAACAATCATTAGCTTCGGTTAGAAGTCGTATTGGGTTATTGTTAAGTTGCTATTAGTACATGATACTGTTGAAAGTTTCTGTTGGTACACGATGTAAACTCGTATGTAAAAGTTTTCTGATACTCGTCTGTTTTGAAACTCACGGCTGCAAAAGTTTACAAGCCGCGGCTCATTTTCGAAAACTGATTTTAGAAAATGAGCAGAGCGTGCAATCCCAGTGCACTCGATAATATGATTAACCTATCTGCAATCTACTTACATCGTCAATATTTTCGATTAAGTTCCCATCTGTTTGAATTGGGATCCAAAACTCCGGCTGGTTTCCCAATTATAACGGTCGAGATTTGGATTAACTATTCTAGAATATTCGAAAACGTTCGCCGCTTTAAATCTCTGCAATGCCGTGACCCATACAGGCGTGGTGCAGAATCCTCTGTAATATCGAATTAGTTTTGTCTGGGTCAAATATGGTCTAAAATTACATAGGCTGTTCCGTACTGGTTTATCTTGTTATTTGTAATTAATTCAGTATCGAGACTGTTGCATCAATACTCTGATTATTTCTACAAATTCGTTTCATAATAACGTACCACACCACTGCTGAAAGAGAATATGAAATACATAACGATGAAGGAATGTGCATTTACATGGATCGCATTACATATTTTTCAGAAAATATGTAATGCGAATGTAGATGTTAATCTTTCACATGCCTTGATAGATACGCCTAACGTACGTAGTATAATGTTTCAATTATTTAAGCATCTTGTATATTTTTTATTTTTATATTTACGCTTCAATAGACCAAGAGGCCCAATGACATAAGCGAAACACATCACAAAACTCCCAGGCTTCACATAGATTAATTGTGACCTCACCGGGAATAGAACCCGGAACCCTCAGTGTGAGAAGCCAGTGTCATACCCACTAGGCTACGAGGGCCGCCTTTGTTGTTATCAACAATTCATGCTGCTTTAAAAGATTTCAATAATTTATAAAATTTAAATATTATTAATGAAGATAAAACACTTAATATAGTATAAAATCACTTTTTATTCAATTATCAACTAGGCCAATGGTCCTTTTGTCAGGATACATTGTATACTAAAATTATAATTGGAAGAATATACATAATATTATCTTGAATTACTCATAAGGAACTAAATAACATAAATGATTTAGTAACTAATGTATCAATACATAGTATAAAATGAAATCCTCAGCGAGCGTCTGTCCGTCTGTATGACCGCGCTAATCTCGAGAACCACTGAACAGATTTATATGCGATTTTTACCAGTTTAGTTTTCATTCCTCGAGAAAGATTTCTGTGTATTAAAGTATATCTTAGCATATCTAGAAGCTGAGTAATAACGGTATTAGTGAATGAATTCGGAAAAAAATTGCCGCTAAAGCGCTCTTATGGGAAACGCTGCCAAATCCGTTAGAGATACAAAAAATAGTGTAGAAAAGAATTGTGTATAATTATATGATCTACAAAAAAGACTGTGGTAGCTTATATCTTATATTTGAAAGATATCTTACACCAACCATTTTTGTCTGTAAAATTTCATTAAATGTAAAACTAGGACGTAGTGATTAATACTGTTTAATTTTCCAGCAATTTTGACCAATTCAGTATTAATCACTATCAAATAAAACATCTTACTAACTTTAAGAATTTACCGAAGATAAAATTTGTCTTTAACATCAAATCATTAAATTTAATATCTTAAAAGAAATGACGAGTTAATCACTATAAAAACACAACGGTTACGGGCAAGTCGGGCCGGGTCCCTAGTTTAATTAAATAAAATAATAAATGGATGGAATAAAACAATTACAGACAAAGTGGAGAATATTCTGTAATATCGAACTTTTAGTTTAAAAGTTAACATGTTCATGAAAGGTAGTGTCACTCTGGAAAATTGAGTTGAATAATATATAACTCAAGTAGGGTAAACATATGTTGTATAAACATTCATTTTAATGATTATTTATTAATATAGTTTATTTTATGTCACATTTTAGTGTAATTTTCATGTTCCATTTTTCTTATTTTTTAATTAAATTAACGAGAGAGAAAGATACAATTATATTAGGGTAATTGATTCTTATTTTGATGTATAATTAATACAGAATCATTTCTATTTGAGTTAACATCCAATGTATCTATTTAACATAGGATTACATTAAAAAATATTTTTTTAAATGTGATTTAAATAACATAATTGCTTTTTCACAAAGTTTTTAGGATAACCTAAAACATGAATTTCATGCAAACAATGCTCTGAATTTTTCGCAATTCTGTTCCAACAATACAAAGAATTTCATCGCCAACTACGTTGTGTCTGCTAATGGAAAAATGTTTTGTTTTTTTATATTAAATTAAACACAAAAGCCTCATACGTCGTCTCGACTTTACATATCTGGAAACTTTTAAATAACTCTTCAAAAAGGTTTACAATTTTCACATCCATACAGCCTTTTTGGCAATCATCTACAACATATAACTCTTCAAAAAGGTTTCCAATTTTCACATCCATATAGCCTTTTTGGCAATTATCTACAACATGAAAATAAACAAAGATAAAACCAAGTGCATGGTTGTTGAAAGAGAAGAGGTGTCCACAAATTTTGTTTTGAGTGGTATATCTAACAAGTGAAAGAATTCACATATTTCCCAAGATGGCCGATCAAAGACAGACATTATAAGCAGAATCCAATAAACAAGAGTTGCCTTCAACAAAAAATCCAAGATCTTTGAATCTCCTAACACTGATATAAAGATTAGGAAGAATTTGGTTAAAACTCTTGTCTGGAGTATGCTGTTGTATGGCAGCAAAACAAGGACCATCGGCCGGAGCATGTCAAGGAGGCTAGTGGCCTTCAAAATGTGGTGCCTCAGGTGAGGATCCATTAGTCAGAACACATCCGAAACAACGAGGTTGTTAGCAGGGTGAGTGAAAAAAAGCGGCTCCTAAATAGAATCACCAAACAATGAGTGAATTAGATTAGGCACCCAGGCCTGCTTTTTACCATCGTTGAGGGATATATAGAAGGTAATAATCGCAGAGACCGCTCTAGATCAAGCTACATAGACCAGGTAATAGGAGATGTGCGCTGTAGCACCTACCAAGAAATGAAGAGGCTGGCAGGTGACAGAGAGGAGTGGAGAGGGCGAGTGCTTGGTGCAGACCAATCGTAGGTTTGTAACACAAAGAAAAAAACGCGGATTGAGTTTTTTATAGTAGTTCCGACACGAAAAGCATTTTAAAAGTGAAATATCTCACTGAATGATTTAATAAAATACAAGGATACTATAAAATATATGAATGACAAAAGTACGCTTTATAGAAATATTTTTCATCAGCCAATTTCCAAAAAATATATTTTGTCAACCGTGCCATACTGATTGCTTTCTTTTCATGAAAGAGGTTTTAAATATTTTTACTTATATAACTGAAATGTATGTGATAGACTAGTCTTTGAAAAAACGTCACAGATCTGCGTGTTTTTTAATACTTCTAAATTTATCTAAATATGTGTATTTAGATGAACATCATTTTAGTAATATAAAAGCCAAGGCAGCAACGTACAAAAATTGAATGAAGTAATTGAGGATAACTAATTTAGAATTTAGTAAATTCGGGATTTCAAAACCACTATAAAAGAAAAGTCAGCAATATCCACTTGAACCAATCAACCCCAAAGGATGTGTCGCGTGACAAAATGACCACTTTATATTAAAGTGAGAATTGATGTTGATTTTATAGAGAATCATCAAAACAATGAAAGGAATATCCAATTATGTAAATTATGGAAATAGAGAAAGCAGGATATTTAAAAGATAAATAATTATTTACACACTTATTTGAATTTCACGGTGGCAATTGTTTTTAAAAATTTATTTCCAATAAAATGTAGGTTTCATAGATTCCAGAGAAGTTTCCTTGAGTAGTGACATGTATTTTATATTAACCTCAGTGGCAGTGGGGTATTGCTGTATTTGTTTTTATTTCCGTCATTTAAAAAAATAACACTATTATTTTCAAAACCTACACCTACACCTGATGCCCAAATCCTACATTAATCATTAAGCTAAATGACTATATAGAATAACTTAACTTATTGGTTCAAAAACATTGTCACTCAATAAGATAAATGTTGTCAAGTTTATTGATTAAGTCCTCCGTTTCGAAGTCAGCTTAATCAATCATCACTAACGACTTTTTTCAAAAAATAAAACAAAGAATTCTCAAGACAAGTTTTTCTGTAGTAATGGTGGCAAACATTTGTTTGAGCCAAATAATGTGAGCACACCACAGAAAAATTCTCGTTTTATAATTAAAACAAACCTTAAAACAATTTTATTTCTCTATATTTATTTGCGTACGTTAAAATTTTAGAACATAAATGTCTGTAGATGAATTCTAATTAATTAAGATAAATTTAAGATGTCTCAAGAGACGAAGCGATTTATTTGAGAAACGTGTATGGAAGTCTTTAAAGGGTGGCCCAGGGCTTATGAACTGTATGAGCTGCCCTAGGTAATCAATTTACACAATGCAACATTCACCAATTCCACCGTAAGAATAATACATTATCAAAAAAGATCGTCCAAGTGTAAAATTAATAATTATTAAAAAAAAAGCTCCCGGAGTTACCTGGTGAATTACGTGAAGAAGTACTGTGCAAAATTTCAAAACGATCGGTCCAGTAGATTATGAGGCGTACACGGACTTTAAAAATGACAAGTTTCAGAAAAACTCTTTAAACTTTAAACTCTTTGCACACTATAAAATTCAAAATAAAACTCGACAATTATTTTATCCTTACACATTGTATCGATGCCAGGTCCATACAGGAAAGAGCTTTCGTCAAAAAGATCTAGAGCATTTTTTTGTCTCAAAATTCTTCCAATAAAATAGCGCATCCGGTAATCATCAGGTAAGCGCTTCATTCAGATGCCCGAACAGGTATAGAAAATCAGTCTGAGCATCGCTCAAATGTTCATAACTTCGTCAATTTTGCTCTGATTGACTTGAAACTTTTACACAATATTCTTACAATGTTATACATTTATTTAACAAAAATAAAAAAAAAATGAAAAAAAAAAATTAAATATCTTACCCCCCTTGAAAAAAAAAATCACTGGTTTATTGGTTTTGATCTATATTTTAATTCCATATAGTAAAATATTCTATTATTAACATCATGAAATTTCTCCATTCTCATTCGATCTGCACGCAGAAACTTCTCGTCCGGTTTATTCTTTCCTTTACTTGCGCTGGTCTCACTAGTAGGCACACTAATATCGCTTGTTGTAATATCACGAATCATTGAAAACACTGTTTTACGCTATGGATGTCGCACTGTTGTCGTCATAAACTAAATTTCCTGAACCCGCGTTGCATGACTTCTTTTATAGCTGAACTGCTCAGAAAGATTTATTCTAGAGGTAACGAGAAGCCTGTGATATGTTCTAGATTCTCCTGTCGTGTATTTAACTACGAGATGGATTGTCGTAGAATTCTCTAGAGGGATAAGGTCGGTTCATTACTGTTTAAGCCGTAGTTTATAATTGAATCTACCATACCATAAAATATGTACCTGTTAGAAAAATGTGGATAGAGGAACGGCTTGTCGGCGGTAGGTTAGATAGTTATACCTCAAATTTTTGGTTAAGTAATAAAGATAAAACATTTTAATGCAAATGGTAAAATAGGACCCAGCTTTTGTTCTTGAAAAGGAAACATTCTGGATTAGTTTGTCCCAAGTCCCAATTCAATTAATGCTGCCTGGTGTTATTAATTCAATTGGGCACCATTTCGGCCATTTGCAGCACCCTTTAAATTAAATAAATTACTCAACTTATTTCCTACCATTGTCAGCGAAAATAAATTAAAATTTTAACCATCCTGTCTCACTCCCACTCATGAGGTATATCAGTTTCACTCTTATTTAATTAGCGATATTTCTTAAATTCAATGATCAATGTTATTAATTAATGTTTTGTTTCTTTTCAGGTAACAAATCAACCATTATTCTTTCAACTTGGCGGTTGGTAAACAGGTAATTATTTAATAATTATATATATTTTTAAAAATGTTAATTTTTATTAATTTGTTTTACAGGCATACTTTGATAGAATCATTTTGCAGCTTATAAACTACGCATCATTTGTAATAAAAGACCTCCTATTCCTTTTCAGTGTGCCGGAAAACCTTGATTCGGAAATCAATTATACACATAGTTAAAAAAACTTTTAAGTTAAAACCACTTTAATAAAGATAAATTAACATTTAAGAAATAAAAAATATTGATGTCGCTATTTTTGAACCGGATACAATCAAAGTAAAAAATAAAATTCTGAACTGCCAAAACATATGGAAATGCACGGAAAAATATGTTTTTTTTTCTGAGACAATCAGACAACCAAATTTTTTTCCGGACCACTAAAATGGATTGACCCGGTATTGAATTTATGTTTTATCGATTAACAGATAACACTTTTAAGTAATTTTGAATGTCGTCGTGCATAAATAGAAAATCTTGTCCACCATTCTCTGCGGATCAGATTCATAAATATGCAATGTGATTTTTAAGTAGACTGATAAATTTGTTGACTTCATAATATTACATGTCTCCATTATTCAAAGATCATGGTTCATTTTTAGCGGAAAAGGTTACTTTTCTAGATTTACCTTCGGAAAACTTAAGTAACATGGCTTCTGTAAAACTTGTAGAACCAGACTCTTCCTCGTGAATAATAATATTGCAATTTGTCATGTTCTAGTATCGACTCAACTTTTCCAGCTCTGCTTATATTTTTTTTACTTCACTATAATGTGTGCAGTGACGGCTAGAATTTTACATATGAGACTTTTACTTTAATTTCAAACCGCTCTATAATGATTTTTAACAAAATCCACGATTTTTAACAAAATCCACGATTTTTTACAAAATGCACGATTTTTAACAAAATCCATGATATTTAACAAAATCCATGATTTTTAACAAAATCCACGATTTTTAACAAAATCCACGATTTTTTACAAAATGCACGATTTTTAACAAAATCCATGATATTTAACAAAATCCATGATTTTTAACAAATTCGCGATTTTTAACGAAATTCAAGATTTCAAACAAAATCACAAGAAACTTTTAAAAATTTAAATCTAATCTTAATGCTTCATTGAAAATATTTAAGATATGGTAATTAAATCAGTATTTATAGTATTTGCAAATAAAATCTTTACAAATAAGAAAAATTTGAAAAAAATCAAACAAGACAACACGAAATGTTCATTGTAGGTGCCTATATAAATAATAAATAACAACGCTTAACCTACCAATAACACTTTTTGGTTATAAGATTTCCAATCTCGTTGACATTTTTCGTTATAGGAGCGTATTTAGAAATATTTAGACTTTGCTTAGTTCTGAATAAAATTAATTCAATTGATTTTTTCTCTTTTGAATTATGTTTTAACTATTATTGTTTGTATTGTTAAATATGGTTTCTGCTTACTACTGTTTTATTTATTTTTTCTTCAAATTAACAGTGTTTTTATTAATTTTATTAATCGTCATTTATATATCCATAAAAAATAATAATGATATGGTATTTTTTAATCTTAAAAACATGCGTATCTTTTAACATTAACATTTTTTTAATTGTGCACATTTAGATGTGCATATAATACATGTACTATATATGTAAGATCCCATTGATAATAAATACATGATTATGGAAGGATTTGCCTTTCAATACTGTTTATAGAAGTGTTTGAAACTCAGCACAATAATTTTAGAGATGTTTGTCACTCACAGTATTGTAAGGAGGGGTGTTGGTTATCAAATATAATAATTTCGTTTTCTGTCCATCTGTCTGTCTATCTGTCCATAATTTCGTGTAACGTACGTAATTTAATTCGAATTCACGGCAAAAAAAATTAAACTGACGGAGATGAACCCGGGTCAACAAATCCAAACCGACCGCTTAACGCATGTTTCTACCGCCGCTTTTACTGTCTGTACCTACTAGTGCTTAGCAAGACGTGAACCGTTTCATGTTATGTCATTTTTACTAGTAAACAGCTTGTTTAAAATGATTGATTTTAAAATAAAACTATAGAAGCGCTTGTATATGCATATCGGACTTTTAGATAGATGTATAATCTGTCCCGTGTTAAAAGTTTGAGTTAAGGCTTTTTTATAAAATTTCCATCATTTCACGGATTTGAATTAAAATTCACATTTCGTTTAATTTTAAAATAGTTTGATGGTACGAGCGCATTACTATTCAGAGCCGCTAGTGATCGCCAATAATGTATTCGAAATCACTGCCGGCTTATTCCGTAACTTGTGTCAAGTACCTTGCCAGGCTAGGTAGGGAGGTCGCATCAAATATCGATTGCCGCCCCAGTCGCGGAAAATCTACAGCCTGTAGTGGGTTAATTTCCAACAGTCGTAGAAATCACTACTTGATGAGCGAATTGGACTCGACGTATCGGAGGACAGTGATCCTCGTTAGTACTTTCTTGTTGACATACAATGTGTCATCATCGATTCAAACGTACGGTAAATTATTTTTATTTATTTATTTTATTTATGAAGTGAATGAATGATCGAAAAATGGCAAAATAATTAAATTAAAGAAAAAAATAAACTCTTATTACAAAAACGGCTAATCGCTGCCTGTCTGTCCCGTAATTTCCTAGAATTCGCATCTAAAAATGAAAATACACGGCTGGAGAAAGACTCGAACCTCAGACTCCCGGATGGGGACCCGGCAAAAATATTATATATATATATATATATATATTAGGTCCTTACACATGAAATTGGCGTTTTGCCGTACTGGCAAATTTGATCTCAAATATCTTCTCTTTGGTTAGGAATTCCAAATCCAAATTTATACAGCTATTTACTCATGTATTTGTGTTTTGAAAATTATAATTCATTTGTTTTTTCCTCAATTGTTTTTTTCTTTGCGTCACTCAGTTTACAAAATGAAAAACTTGAAATATCGCGTTATTTACGATTACGAGTTCCACCGTGGCACCAGTGCTGCAGAAACGGCTCGAAGGATTAATGATGTGTATGGCGACGGTGCCGCAAAAGAAAACACAGTGCGTTTTTGGTTCCAACGTTTTCGTTCTGGAAATTTCGACCTGCAGAACAAGCCCCGTGGACGGCCGGAGACCAAAGTTGATAATGAAGAATTGAAGGCTATTGTGGAAGCGGATCCATCGCACACCACATCCGAGTTAGCTGCAGGCTGCGGTGTTAGTGATAAAACTGTTTTTATCCACTTGAAGCAAATTGGTAAGGTGAAAAAGCTTGAATGGTGGGTACCTCACGAATTGAGTGAAGCAAATCAACAAACGCGCGTTGACTGCTGCGTTGCATTACTCAACCGGCACAATAATGAAGGGATTTAAATCGAATCATTACCTGTGATGAAAAGTGGATCCTGTACGATAATCGGAAGCGCTCATCGCAATGGCTGAACCCTGCCGAACCAGCCAAACCATGCCCCAAGCGAAAATTGACTCCAAAAAAGTTACTGTGAGCGTTTGGTGGACTAGTGCTGGTGTCGTTCACTACAGCTTTCTTAAATCTGGCCAGACGATTACGGCAGATGTCTATTGTCAGCAACTGCGAACCATGATGGAAAAGATAGCTGCTAAACAACCGAGGCTGGTTAATCGCTCTAGGCCACTGCTGCTTCATGATAACGCTAGACCACACACTGCACAACAGACGGCTACCAAATTAGAGGAGCTTCAATTGGAATGTCTAAGACATCCACCGTACTCTCCGGACCTTGCTCCAACAGATTACCATTTTTTTCGAAATTTGGATAACTTCTTGCAAAGGAAAAAATTCAACTCCGATGGGGCAGTCCAAACCGCCTTCAAAGATTTTATTGATTCCCGTCCGAATGGTTTTTTTAGTAAAGGGATCGATGAACTACCTATGAGATGGCAAAAGTGCATAGATAGCAACGGTAAATACTTTGATTAAATAAATATATTATAATAAAACAAAATCGGCTTTATGTTCCTCCCATACTAAACGCCAATTTCATATGTAAGGACCTGTAATATATATATATATATATATATATATCGCGTAAAATTGTAGCTTCAAACTTCAACTTTCAACTGCCTGTCTTGGAAACCTCCGCATTGGCAAGATTTTGTCGATATTCGTCGATTAAAATAATAAAATGCGTTATATTGTTTAATAATATCACAAAAAAAATTCAGAGAATTTCAGGCTGACGGGTGTGTTACTTAATAATTAAATTTGTATAAAATGTCAAGGAAGTTATTCTTTGAGTAGCTCCGGGCGAACTTTACTCTCTCGAGCATTTTTATACTTTTTCCAATTTTATGGAAGATTTGTGGTGAGTGAAATGAAAAATTTACGATGTTTGCAGAGTGAAAAAACACTTTGAAATACTTATTATTTATGTAACGGACGAAGTCTAATATTTTTCTTAAAAAGTATACTTAATATCCGTAAATATGCCATTTTAATTTCATAATATTATGAGTTTTCACGCAGCTACTTTGTAAAATGTCCAAAACGTTCGAAATAAACAACTACAGTCAAGCTGATCGTGATCACGATTATTTTCATTTTTCGTAAATTTTTCTGTATGTCTTCTACTAATTTGGGGACACATTTAAATATAATTCGAATAGAATAAGAAACAAACATAAACGTTTATTCCGACTGTCCTCAACTATTAGTACGCATCTGCTTGCGTGTTCCATCTCGCTAACTAGAAGTCATGCAGGTTTTGCCTTCGAACTCCAGTCACCACCTATGGTTTTAATTCCCCACTGCAAAGGTTTCCTAGACTAGCAAACAGATGCGAGCAGCTTGACGTTTTTGACACGAAGTTTATAATATTTAAACATATTTCAAAAGGTGTATTAAAAGATTGGACTTAAATATGTGGAATGTATGTCAGTTGCTGGTGGGGTTATATAACTAATTATTATGTAATTATTTTATTATATTATGCTTGTGCTTTATATTGCTGTGTACTTGCTTTCCACTTTATATTATATTTATCTTTTTTATTGTACTATTGCAATGTATTTGCTTACTACTTTGCATTTTTTTGTTTGTATTTCTTAGGCATTCACTATGTAACAATTTCTAGACATTTTGTTTGAAATATTCATTCATTTAATGTACACTCTATCCTATTTTTTGTAAAAGCCCTAAATAAATAAATAAATAAATCAAAGAAACCTTAAAATTTTTGGTTTTGTGAATTGCCACTCTTAGTGATTTCTTAGCACAGTGGTAAACAAAACATTTCACGACAGGGGCAAAGGTGGCAAAGACTGCTTACTGCAGATAAACCGAAACCTTTTCGATACCATCACACTTATAAAATGATCTTTTTGATAGGAGCTGGGTTCGATCTTGACTTTGGGATCCATTCGTGGAGCCTGGGGTGAGAAGGCAGGAAGGGAAGAAGAAAGAAGATAAAGGAGGAAGATCATTAATCTCAGTCAGAGTGAGGGTCACGAATCTGCCCCCGTAGTTATAGAAGCGTGTACTTTTACTTTCTCGTATGCGTGGAGCGGGAAACGTCTTTAGAAAACAACAATAGTGAGGGTATTTCAAGCAAACTATCCATCATCGAGACAGCTAAACGTGGTCCACTTTTAAAAAAATAACCTAAAAATATTTTTAAAATAGCGTAATACATTTTTGACGAATGTGATACGACTAAAGCTTTTTAATTTTTTTCCACAGGTTTTATAGGAAGTAACTTAATTGTATCTATCACTCATTTTCTATATATATACAAAAACTACAAAACGTAATTTTTCCATACCCTTGATAAGGGTGACGTCTAGCGATTGTCGCCTTAATTATATTATTTGTATTATACGACACCTTGCGCTCTCTCGACAGTTTATTTATTAAATAAGATAAGTCTCACATGGACAAAGCTATTTATACGGGTCATGTGTGTAAGTATTTATAGGGTGGCCCAGGGCTTATGACCTGTGTGATCACTTTACACAATGCAACGTTCACCCACACCACTGTAAGAACATCCACACACAATCAAAATTTTGAAACTTTGATTATGTTCTAAATCGGTTACTTTCATATATTCGAATGGACATGCTAGAGACGTCTGTGAGACAATCGAAGCGACAAATAAAGCGAAATAATCGAGGAAGTACCTAAGTGACGAAATAAACCAGTGCAACTTCTACGTGCGAGAATTGAATGTTCTACGAGTGATAAATAGAGTGGAACCCAGTGATAACAAAGAATTTATAAACGAAATAGTGTAGGTTAAGGAATAGTATAAAGTATAATTCATGTGAAAGGACTTTAATTTATAATTAAATAATGATTAATTGATAAATCTTTAATTAATTTGCAGTATTTTCATTTGCCTTCCGTAGCCGCGACACGTGATAATACATTAAGCTTAGTACCTGCATATAAGAACCCGTAGAAAGTGGCGGTATCATTTTTTCAATCCCCAACCCTTACCGCAAAATGTAGCTATTTAAACAGTCCCGGCGCGCGCCCCTCCGTCAACATTTACCGGCGCATTTTTTCATTTTAATCTTGAATATCTGCCCTCTCTCCGAGCTCTTCTAAATCTCACATTTTCATCACTTTCTGCGTAGCGAAATATTTAAATTAAGCAATGTGGTTTTGACGATGGCGTTTTTGTGCAATGCATCATCAAAAATTAGCATCAAAAGAAACCTATGATTCCTATGAAGTGAAGCCAAGATCCGCTTGGTTAATCTTTTTTACGCTTTAACAGGCCAAGAGATATAATCACAGAAGCGAAACACATCATAAAACACCCAGGCTTGAGTAAATCACACAGATTAATAAATTGTGACCTGACCAGGAATTGAGACCTGAACCCTCATTGTGGGAAACTAGTGTCATGCCCACTGGACTACAAGGGCCGCCAAATGTGAAAATAAATACGTAGACTAATGTGGTGATAATAACAATACAAGATTTAAGATTTACATAACGGTCAGGAGAGTGCCCAATCGCCCGATCTTGACCCCCGCGGCGATATCTCCTGATGACGCCATTATATCCAGCGAAACGTCGAGAATAGAATCTCAACACATCCAATCGGCTTATATAAAATATCTGAATAAAATGAATTTCATTAAAATGAATGTACATTAATAACTAAGTCAATTTAAAATGAACTGAAAAAAATTTATAAAAAAACCTCTTGAAATTTCCATGAGCTTCACTTTATATTTAATTATTTGTTCTCAATATTCGTAACTCCTTATTATTACAATTTTAATATCCATGAAATGAATGTGGCGAGTAAAACGTTTTATTTGTATGAATGTGTTGTATTCTATTAATAGAATGTATCTACTAAGATATACTTAAAATACAATATATTCCTATTAAATATTACAAAAAGATAAAAATAATCACTCGCAGTTAAGTGATTGTTCACATGGGTGCAGGATCCATAAAATCGCTTTATTTTGTGAAATTGAGCGATATAAATAAAAATAAACGACCAACTTGCGAAACTGATCGGACAAGAAAGCTGCTCTGTGACCACTCCAGGTGTTTTTATTTTTCTTCCCATCAGATATAACCGAGTCCCGGGTCAGATGTGTGCAGCGGTCCGGAGGACGTCCCTGTGTTTGAAGTTTATATATCTGATCAACGAGAGGCCATTTATAGTCGGTAGCGCCACATCGACTGGTACGTTAAAGACATAGATAGACTCGGCTAAGAAACCATCGCATGCTGGTATATGCACAATTATTATTGTTAAATACGTGGTAGCTTTAAAATACATAATACAGATAACGTGACAACATATTACAATACATGATCAATTTTGGCAAGACCTTGTGAAGGAATTTCAGTCAGTAATATATATAATAATATATATATATATCCTCTCTCTCTCTCTCGCTCTCACCTCTCTCTCTCTCTCTCTCCCTCTCTCTCGCTCTCTCTCTCTCTCTCGTCCTCTCATCCGCTCTCTCTCTCTCTCTTCTTCTCTCCTTCTCTCTCTTCGGTCCTTCCCTCTCCATTGGCGTTTTGCCGTACTGGCAAATTTGATCTCAAATATCTTCTCTTTGGTTAGGAATTCCAAATCCAAATTTATACAGCTATTACTCATGTATTTGTGTTTTGAAAATTATAATTCATTTGTTTTTTCCTCAATTGTTTTTTTCTTTGCGTCACTCAGTTTACAAAATGAAAAACTTGAAATATCGCGTTATTTACGAGTACGAGTTCCACCGTGGCACCAGTGCTGCAGAAACTGCTCGAAGGATTAATGATGTGTATGGCGACGGTGCCGCAAAAGAAAACACAGTGCGTTTTTGGTTCCAACGTTTTCGTTCTGGAAATTTCGACCTGCAGAACAAGCCCCGTGGACGGCCGGAGACCAAAGTTGATAATGAATAATTGAAGGCTATTGTGGAAGCGGATCCATCGCAAACCACATCCGATTTAGCTGCAGGCTGCGGTGTTAGTGATAAAACTGTTTTAATCCACTTGAAGCAAATTGGTAAGGTGAAAAAGCTTGAAAGGTGGGTAACCA
>JADDOH010009168.1:0-94448 GCA_016648135.1 Agrypnia vestita | reverse complement strand
AGTTTTTCCCTTCGCTACTATACACCACACTGAATCACCGCTGGTCGCTTGTTAGGTTTCGTCAAAACGTCTCAACAAAAAATGTTTCCCGCGCGCGTTTTCCGCGTGATTAATAACTAATAATAAATTATAAATAACTAATAATAAATTAAAATGCGTTTTCCGCGTGATTAATAATTAATAATAAACTAATAATAAAAAATAATTCGAGTTTTAGAAATTTCTGGCGTATTTTGGTGTATATGTGTTTCTTCCAGAATAATCCATTCGGAGAGAATGGCACATAATCCTTCGATGATTTGCAATTCTCTCAGATTTTTAGAATCTCGTGACATTATATTGCTTGCCAGCCGTTCCAAATATTGCATAATGTCTCTTTGGGATCCAGAGAATAATGAAATTCATCACCACCAACATGTATTTTTCTGTGTTCATCTTCTAAATCATTCGTGTTATTTTAAACTAAGCAAAAACGTGCTAAAACAAAAATATAATAGATAGTTAAAGGAGCTTGTTATAAGCTTGGATGTGGTCTTTCTATCCAAGCCTAGCGGGATTATTTGGCCAGTTTTGCCGCAAAGCAACCGCTCAACCACAGAAACCGTTATTTTAAATTTTCAGAAAAAAATGAAAAATTCAACAGAAGTGAAAGCGAAGCGCATTTCATGTCTGTTTTAATACGTCCTTTGTGTGTTTGCTTTCTTTTGTGGTTAATGTTGTCGCCATATATTACTTTGAACAAACACGATATTTTCATTATGAACTCGTGTGGAGATTTAATAGAATGGAATTACAAAGAAAAGAGAAATGTGCTAAATATGATTTATGTTAATGTTTCTCCATAAAAAATGTTGATGCAGAGTATTTTTAACTAAAAATTAATGTACATAAAATATCATTGGAGTATAAAGGTATAACACAAGAATTATATTCAAGCTATTTCATTGATCAAAATTTAATGGTCTTAAAATGTTGGTTTCCTTACATTCTTACACCCTCAAAAATCTATCAGGTTTACTATTTTTATTATGATTTGTGATTTGAGCTTGATTTCTTGTTGAAAAATCTTAAAAGTGAAATCTAACACACATCCTGTAATCCATTCGATTTGAAACATTCCACTTCGACTTAAATGTTGATGTTGACAAAACATTCTTATATATGTACATACATTCAGGGTCACACATATACATACGCAATAAAAAAATACAAATTTTTCTCAGATGTTCGAGTAAGTACCTACCTACTTTCTGGTAGGTACTATTCTAAAATTATTTACATCATAGACAGTCAAGAAATCATCTCTTTATTTTAAATTGTCGGAAAATTGAAGACATGCTTTCAATGTGGGGTAACAGTTTCACCGCAAGATAGTCAAGGAATGGCGCACGAGTGCGACAAGCTAATTGCAGAAAATACTGCGTAGGTATATTGCGCGTCAACATTATTTGAAACCGTGGCACAATTATATTAATTATCATTTTTGTCGAACAGACATTTTCTGAACCAAAGTCATCCTGAGATATAACAAATCTAATTTGAACATAACCCCAATTCATCGAATTTGATATTTAGTTCAGACGCCTCATGTCAATTTTGAAAATTATAAAATTTTAAATCGAAACACTTCTTCATATTAATATTGATAAATCTCGAAGCTGCGTACGCTCTTTCAATAATAATGGAAAATTATTAATTTTAATCGAAATAATTACCAAATTACGTCGAAAATATATTTAATAATATATGGTTATCCACTTATGTCAATGTTGAAAGTTTCTCTGGCTAGTCGGGAAGTTGGTGAAAAATCAATTATAAGATTCCGCTACAACACAAACAAACAGACAAAGAGAGATAATAAGAAGCACGTAAAAAAAGTTGCTACCCTATAAGCAGGTGAATTAATCAGTTTGTTAATCAATATTTTTTACTACATTTTATAACATTCGTTTGAAAAATAATGAGTCACGAGCATGCGTAGAAGATAATATATTGGTGTATGAAAAAAATTAATATAAAATGAAGTATGGATATACTATCCATGAGCTATCTATTGGAAAACAAGTTGAATATGTTAATCGTTCACGTGATATGGTAATTTTTTGTAGGTGATATATATGGCACGAGTGCCCTAGGTTCGCTAACACTGGTTAGCCGTATTGGGAGATCCCAGATCAAGATCCCTAGCGCTGCCCGTTTCTGACTTCTGATTGGCTGGACTCGCCATCTGTCACAGCTTGAATACGCTGGATTTCTCGGTCACCATGATATGATCCTCCCAATAAATCCTAAAATTGCAGCTTACATCGACAGATCATGGATAATTTATAATTTTTCATTTATTGCTTCAAAATTGAGACATGATAATTTTCAACTACATCGTATCGAATAGCTAGAATCCGAATTATTATTAGAATTACAAATTATTATTACATTAGGTTCTACAATTTTTGAAAATGTTACTTTGAAATCATCGCCTTCGTAGCCATCGACTACTGGACAACGACTTGTCAGTACTAAATATTACAAAACATATAGTTTTCAATTTTCAAATAAATAAAGTGAACGAATTTCTGAGTATTCGATGTGAACATAATTATTAAATATAAAACTAGGCTAGAGTAGGGTATAATATAAAACTGTTACCTGTGTGACGCAGTTCCCTCTCTAATTTAAGCTTTCATTCAAGGATTACCGCTTTCAATTAAGCCGCATAGGGAATCTGTTGTAATATAGCCAAAAACGTTATAGCGAATCCAATCTGCCACGTTGATCGAATCGGTGTAGAATTACTGCCGAAAATGAGATTGAGTAGATTTATAATATGATTGCGATGGTCGAAGAGTGAAATTCAATTCAATTTTCATTCCAAAGAGGTCCGTTTAAGACTTATCGAACTTGGCTTTTTAAGTCTGTAAAATATTCAGTTTAATGTAATTCAAAACAACTGGTAATTTTAGACCGATAGTTGTAGACCATTAGAAGCGATGGGTTCAGATTATTATCTGTTGTATCATTAATAATATGTGTATACAAATAATAATAATATAATAATTAGTATAATTTAACAGATTATTTTAGATTATCGTTATCATTGAAAAACAATGTTTTTAATAAATTTTTATCAATTTTTATATGAAGAACGGGAATTTTCAGTTTAAATAAACTTTTAAGGCATCATACCTTTCATGTTAATCATCTAAGTGTTGACTCTGAATTCTTGTCCAAATCTTTGACCAGACCCTTGCTGCTGGGAAGAAAGTCTCTGATGCGATTATTTGAATATCTCACGAACTCAAATTAGCTTCATTGATATCGCGCTTAAAATGCCAAATGAAAAATTACCGAGGCGGATCTTATCCACAGAACTAGAAGGTGGATGACCCACGATTGACTAACCTGTCAACAATAATACGTGTGCGTTTTGAGTTTTTAAAATATTTGATTATATATTGAATTGTCGGTGAAAGACGAAAAATGTGTCAAAGATATATTTGTGTAGTTACCGCAGGTAATCGCCGTTATAATTAGTTACCAATTATACAATGTTAAATGTTTACTTTCATGTCGAATTGTCAACTTTAAAGTTAGATGTGTTCCTTCTGTTTTAGAGAGACATTATTATATTAGACTACTTTCTATTCAAAAGCTATCATTTTTAATTTGCAATGAATCTCAAAGTTTTCAATCTTGTTTACGCAAACATATACCGGTATACTTACCTCGCAGATAATTTCAGTAAAATGATTCTCATCTTCAACCCCTTGTTCTAGAAGGGTTTGGAGTTCACCGCCTTACTAAGACACCTTTAAGTTTTCCTGTTTTTTGCTGTTCCAATAACTATGTGTACCAAGATTCTTTTCGTTGAGTGAACTAGGGTATACTGCCAAATTTGAATTTAGTAGGTTTGCCTGGTGCGATCCTACGGGCATCTTCGTTCTGGGATTTTCTAGATTTTTCAGTGACATTCTTAGAACATGTCTTGGCCAACTCATCTCTCCATGGAATGGAACATAGGTTTTGTACCGAGTTTTTGTCTTGTTTTCTTTCTCTCTTTCGTAGATTTTCTCATTCAGTCCCCTAGAACCAATACCGCGACTCACTTCTGAACCATAATTTCAACTATGTGAATCTTTGAAAGATATCTGTTGAAACGTGGTGGTTTGCTTCAACTTATGAGTGCAAGTGACAAAGGCGTGGAAATAACTGAAAAGTTTCTTATTACAAAAATTTATTAATAGTCAGTAAAACACAAATATACATACGTAATAGAAAAGAATACACAGAAATATAAATAGTAAATATATCAAAGTAGGTACATACAGAATATAGAAGAAAATTAGCACAAGCACTTAGGACTCTGGCGATATTCTGGATCTCACTTCACAGATTCGGCGGAGGCTCTTGCCGGAAAAAACTTAACAGCAAGAGCGAAGAAACTTCTCAGTGATAAATGAGGAGACTCGAGCTTCACATAAGTTCGACTTGATACGGCCCGGCCGGAGAACACTCGCCAGGAATCCCTCCCGGACACCTCCTAGTAAGGCGAGGACTGTTGGAGCCTTCTGAACAGTGTATCCTGGCTGGAAGTATAAGCTCACCGCTTTTATACCCTTTCGGTGGCGGTGGATATGGATGAGCGAACAACCGTTTATTCGCTGTTGCTAGGCGGAGCTCCCGGCAGCCAAATTAATTGGAAATATGCACCTTTGGGAAGCCTGGCAATTTTACAGGGCGGCCGGGTTTAATGGCTTCTGAGAAATAGACACAGATACGGGATTTTCGCTTACATAACCAGGTACGTGTATCACTGTTAATAAACATCTGCATTATAATACTCACATTTTAGTGTGGTTTGGCCCGTCTACTGTGTAACTTTTCCGGGCCACTGTAAAAAATTATGACGGTCAATATGATGTCCATCGTCGCAGTCGATTGATAAAGAATTAAAATAAAAAGTCTTGGGTGAGTCTGACTCATGTCTTTTGAAAAAACAACAAAAAATATCCCACAAAATAACCGCCATATTTGAATTTTCTCAGAAAAAATAAAACACGATTTTAAAAATACATTATTTTTCCGGAATCTTTAAAAATACTTTTACACATCTGTACAAGACTTACTTTTTAGAGTTGTGAAGCAAATTATTTTTCTCTGAATTTGCTACGTCTACGTTATTTTTAGTGCTAGAATATAATAATATGAAGCATAAACCAGATTGAATTCAAATATCTCATCACGCAATATTATGTAAACACGAAATCTGTTCTTTGAATATTTACCCACCGTGTGTATGAAGTCAACATATGGAATAAAAAAAAACAATTTGTGGACATGTAAATAAGCCTTGGCCGAACACACGAACTGTCATGACCGAAAATAGCCCTTTTGTTTGTTCATTAGTTAGGATATTACGTGATTCAGCAGTCCTTTATTACAGTCAAAACTCGTTACTCTAACCACACACCGGGAGCCGGGAACCAGGGTTGCCAACCGAGCCCGCTCCAGCGAAAACCCAAGATGGTTCCGAACCCAAATATCATAACAATTGAATAATTTTAGCAACAAGGGTATGTTCATATGAAGGGGTTCAAAGGTAAAATTTGCGGAACTGACGAATTTGTATTTTTAACCGTTTTTACAGAAAAGCAGATAAATTTGCCTATGAAATGCTTCTAAAATTCAATGTAAAAATAGTATAATCTATTTTTTATTATTTCAGTAAAAGAAACGCCTACAGGCACGTTGATAATACATACACTAAATATAAGTAAAATAAATTGTTATGTCAACTCTCCAATTAAGGTTAAGGTACCAAAAGCGTGCTAAAAAAATGTACATTAGGAAAAAAATAATAAAAAAACTCTCCAGTACACAGTAAAATAAGAAAAAAATATTGAATTATTTTAGTAAATAATGTCATTCGGCAGGTGTACACAAAAATAAGAAGCGGTCAATATGCAGAAGCCGGAAGTTTCGGAATACACTAATAGCGGCAAGGAAGGTGTGTATAGTTGTACAGTGGTGCGAACACATTTTTTTAAATTGTTTAATAAACACTCAACACTTATAAATCTAAGTACACGTTATGAAGAAAATAATTTTTTTTTTTTCAAAAAAAAAGAAATATGATTTTGTAGTGACGTTATTAATATAATTAATAAAAATGTTATTTGTTCTTACAACTTATATGTTGAAAATATCAACATGTTTCAGGACGAATGGTCCCAAAACTATTATTGCTCAAGTCGTGAAAACAAAGTACATTTTCATTCACAATTTTCATCGACCAAATATGTCGTGGTTTGTTTTTGAACTCACTTATACCTCATTTTTATTAACCTGTTTCCAGACACGCATATCATACGAGTTCAGCGTAGATGCGTTTTTCATAAATTTAGTAAAATAAAAAAAAATCCATGGCAAAAAACCGAATCCCAGTCTTTTTCGTTACCTTCAGATAAAAATACTAATCATTAGGCTTCTAAAAAGTCAAGGATATGCTGTATATAAAGCAGTTTTCCAAGTATCTTAAGCTCTTTTTGAATTATAGGGTTACGAAATTCAATAGTGATAACTATTTATTTTCTTAGTTTATTATTTCAAAGGTTCAACATTAGGTTTTACGAAATTCCATTAAGGCGCCATTGTTTTGCAAAACCTGTAAATGATATGTTTATTAATTTATTTCATTTATGGAAATAAAATCGATAGATTTACAAGTATGGACAAAAATAGTATGGATGTGTAATGTAAGATATAACAACACAATTATGGTATATTTTAATTGGAATCACAATCGAAAAAAATAAAATAAAAAAATTACATCTAGTAACTGTGTCAATTCAATAGCAATTTTTGTCAGTTTAATATTTAAAAAAAAACTGACAATTTAACATTTTCACTGCCTTCCAGAAATGTTCCAGATATAATTTTCCCATCGTTGTAATGGTCTTCACGGATGTCTCTTCATTGTCCATGGACATTTTTTAATCAGTTTGGTCCAGTTGACCTTATCCATCTCGCAATAAGTTTGGCCTAATTTATGTCACGTTAATCATACTTTAAATGGGAAAAATTGATCAAAACGTCACTAACCCTCGATTGTCACCATGCTTTTTTTATCTTACAACAAATTTAAAGATTTTTACCCGCAAAGCTAGAAACGGAATCGATATCATTTTTTCGGTTCGCAACCCTGCGAGTAGCACATTAGAACGCAACGTAATGTATAAACATGAATATAAGTGCGTCCCTTAATTAAATAGGCATTCTTTTGTGTGTATCGTTATGCTTAAAATCCGTTACAATACACACACTTACACACATGAGAGGTTAGTTACCTTCAGGCAAGATAGGGCGGATGTGTCGGAAAGGCAAGATATCGATTTTGAGTGCACTTAACATACCTGTGATTATCTACTTATATCATAGATTTTTTTCAAAGTATATAGAGTGATTTGTGGTGTGTGAAGGAGTTGATAAGAAGTTCGACTTTACCGCACGGCTTCTTTCGTATTCTGCGCGATGTAAATTCATACATATGTGTAGTGTAATGATAGCAAGTAATCAATTAAGGCACCTAGTTTATCATTAATAATATACTCACATGATTTGAACTGTGGTTCGTTGACGCAAGTTTACAGATTGCGATTGTTAGGTTACTCCGCTTAACCGCGCGTGCTATCTTCGGTACCACGGTTGAGAAGAGAATGGCGATGCAACGCAGGCGGCCATTACTTGGGTCTGCCCAAGCTTTTTATTTATGTTGTCATTTCGAGTCGCCGGAGTGTAAGATCTTCTAAAAAAAAATAATTTTCGTGTACGAATTCATATTTTTATTTGTTTTATGTACTCATACAATCATATATTTATTTTTGAAGAAATATGAATATTTAAAAGGTAAACAGCGTAATATTGTGATATATTAGGATCTGAAAAATATATTACCAGATAAATATTTCATTTTTACAGTAAAGTGGAACTCATGACATAAATATGTAGAGCCGTTCAATGAGCAAAAACTCCCGTATCGGCCGTACACTTTTGCCATCCAGATTGACATGCTTTCACCGTTTTCTCACTACACAGCAGGCAAAGCAAAAGCACTCGTGCTGTGTGGTGAGGATATCGTAATTCATCTGCAATAAAAAATCGTGCGTCTAGGTAAGTGTAGATTAATTTATAGTAGTGACTGCACGCCACTGCTATATATGTATTGACCGGTTGATGCCAAGGCACGTAATCGCCATTTCCACTTAGTTATGGCTTGTCTCTTCTCTTCTCATGTGCGTTATGTGTGGGATTAAATACGTAAGTATTGAACATATATAGAGAGACCATATTGAAGATATCTAGAGGGACCTCAAAAACATCAGAGTATCGAGCCCAAAAATATCTGTCGTCGGAATTGATTATTCGAGTACGTATCTCGGGTGGCATAAGCTGAGAACATCCACAAAATGAGAGAAGCGATTCGTTTTTTGTTTGCACGCTTATTTATGAAAGTCAAGTAATTCGTTGAATAAACAACGCTTCTACGTTAGTATAAATAAAACACAAAGTACACGGTAAAGCTTTATCGATTGCATCGTAATTGATATGTCGACTCGTACTCAAAATAAAAGTATTTAACGTCTACAAGTCACCTACCACTACATCTTCCAGTAAGTTATAACCAAAGCAGTCTACATTTTGTTAACCAATAATTAAACAAACCTGAATTTTTATTTATTTGAGGCGGCATATTTGTAATAAAATATATTTGTACGTTTTTATCAGAAAATAAATAAAAAATATTAAATTTAAAGAAACTCAAGAACGGTGTAACGTCCCAGATATCCCGAGAAAGCTGAATTAATTAAGACTGCATTGAACGGGGTATTGAGAGCGAATTCTATGAAAGCCCAACAGAGCCCTCTTCCACACAGCCGACAGAATCAAGATCACGGGAAAGATCGAGACGTGGATGAACAGATAATGTGAAAATGGATCTGCAGGGGGAGGCCAGCAGATTGCCACAATGGCGATGTCAATACATGTGTGGCTCTTTGTTGTGACTGCCACAAACGTTCCAGTCCCATGAGGCATTCAAAAGTTCAGAAAGAAGGCTTCGTAACTGGATTCAGTAGAATTAAATCCACCCGGAGATGACATCTCGGTACATTTATAAATGTTGTAACGAGATGGTAGAATGAGAAGGAATTACGCATTATCGAAATCTCTCGTAATCTCTGAAATGCTCCACAAACTACTGGAATCGACCTGGACATACTCATAAGCTCTGGAAACAAACATGGAGGAAGCGATATATAAAGGGATCGACCGCCACTGCGCAACAGTATTTGTTTGACGTTTGGCGAATGCGACATTACTAGCGATAAAAACACAGCGTTACAGTGTGACTAGCGCCTGTTTAACCGAGTGACAAATATTCGATGCGAGTACCTACCGACAAGCGAGAGGTTTTCTAGCGCGGACCCGAGCGATTTAACCAACGCGCATCATTGAATAAGAGACAATATTACAAGATGTTTTGCTTATAATATAATTTTGTTATTTAAAGGTATTTACTTAAAAAAAAGTGAGTCTACCTCAATTTATTTAAGATATATTGAATATAAATAATTTTTTGTATTTTTTAAATTAAAGAAATATCACACAAAGAATAATCAAAACAAAATAGATAGCAGTAGGTATACAATTACATATTTGATCGATATTCTGAAGGGGAGAAATATAGATTTGGGGGAATAGTGGTAGTCGCCACGCGGGTTGATGAACTGTAGCCATGAACCTTAAAGAACGCATGTCAACTTAAATATTTATACTTAATATTTTAGGACACAATTCATATAATTGGAATTGTGACATATTTACAGTTTTTATTTTGAGATAAACACAACTTATTTTTGTTACGATAGGTAATTATTTTGTTACGGTAGGTTTAACATTTTGAAATAGGCCCAACCAACAGATAGACTATAAATAATAAAATAAAATCGTTAACTACCTACGAACGACACGCATAACGTAGACATGACTTTATTTGGTTCTTAACGCATCTTCATTGTTAACTGTGAGGCCTGGGTACAGAATCTGAATGACAAAGTATAAATATCAAAACCAAATTGATTAATCAATTAGAAAGACATACAGAAAAATCAAATACACGAAAAAATATTTGGCTGCTACCGGGATTCGAACCGCGGATTTCCTCCTATCCGGGACAGGCGCATTATCCAATTACGCTATAGCAGCCTTGTATATTTCCGTGAATATATCGACCTTATCTGTAAGCCTCATTTATTAATTGATTAAAATTTATTATCCACTTTTATAGCAATCCACTTTTTCGTACGGTACGCTAGGCGCACATTCTTTTATCGCTAGAGGACGCCAGAATTAACCGTTTAGTTCATTTTTTATTTTTTTACAGATTTGATACAACACACATCTATCATATTCAAGAACACATTCTTATTGTGAAGTTGCAATTTTTTTCAGAACAAAGTTCTGTGAAATTTAAAACCAAATTAATTAATACAATCAAGACATAGAGAAAAATCAAAACCACGTACCGTAACAGAAAATGTGGATTGCTCTAAAAGTGGATAATAAATGTTAATCAATTAATAAACGAGACTTCAGATAAGGTCGATATATTCACGGAAATATACAAAGCCGCTATAGCGTAATTGGATAACACGCCTGCTCCGGATGGGAGGAGATCCGTGGTTCGAATGCCGGTGCAATTATTTTTTCGTGGGTTTGATTTTTTTGTATGTCTTTCTAATGGATTAATTAATTTGGTATTAAATTTCACAGAATTGTTCTGAAACAAATTGCAACTATATCAATCAATAAGAATGTGTTCTTGAATATAATATAAATGAAACGTAATGTAGTGCTAGAGACAGATAATATTGACGGATAATATTCCGGATCGACCGGATAGATCGGATAATATAATATTTATTGTTCAAAAAAAGAGTTGCATTCAAAGAATAAGTGTCACATTAATATTCTTACTTCTTTCACTCTAACCTTAATGCTTTTGTTTTGAAAACAGGACTAACATGGTGGTCTCATGGAACGGGGTTCAAACTAACAAGATCACTATCTCATCCCTATGGGTAATTTACCGCTAGATTAGCAAGCACGTCAAATTTTGATTGAAATTCTAACCAATAGTATGAATTAATTAGTAATCTAATATAACTTGTCCACGATTTATCTGAGATCTTTCTGACACATCGCCCGCATGGAAGATAGAAGATGTTGATAATTTTAAAGGTTGAAGGTTGGAGATGACAAAGGCAATTTACAACTTGACTGAGTGTATCAAGCCAGCTTTCCATTTATGCAAATAAAGTGTAATGTGTGAAAAAGCATGTAAGAGAGGCATAAGTTAGAAGTAAATATAAGTAATACTTATTGATTTATTTATAAAGAATTTTATGTAGAAAAATCGAGGTTACAAGTGAGATTACACTTATAAAGTTAAATAGAGATTACACTCACAAGCTTCTAGTCAGTCGAAAGGTCAAAGGCGGAATTATGGAAAAATGTTGGTGAGAGCGGCTCACAACAAACGTGCCACTCTTTCCTGTCCTCTAATTGGGTTGGTCCATGATCACCATTATAACCATGAAGCGATCTATTGGAAAAATAATTTACAATTGTAAACACTTTTAAATTTGGTCGTATAATGAGAGGCAAAAAGTACTCCATCCTTCAGCTCGTCATGAAGGGGAAGATTGAGGGTCGCAGAGGGGTCGGAAGGAGGCGGCATTCCTGGCTTCGAAACATCCGAGAGTGGACCGGGATAAGAAGCGTGGAAGAGCTGTTCCGCACTGCCCTGGACAGGGGAACTTTCTCCCAGATAATCGCCGACTTGAGGGAGATATGGCACATGAAGAAGAAGAAGACACACTTTAAGATTTATCTCTATCTGTATATTTTGTCCATGAATGCGCGCCCTTGTAAACCGATGAATTTACAATAAAGAAATCAAAAAATCAAAGTCACCCTTCAGTCATTAGAAAACTCTAAGTTGATTGGGTCACAATGACAATACTAATAATTAAACCTTAAAGGTTAATCTTTAAGGAACAGCCCTCGGGGGACGTCTTTATGTTTACTTGAAAGTGTTGTTAGTGAAACTGTAATGTCACAGACACCTCTTTCTTTGATAAACTTGGAGTAGGATGATCTCTTATTCAATAAATGGTTGAAATTTGAGAATTACTTTGCATTCTCGAGTTTATCATTGATATTGTCAAATAACAAGTAATTGTTTTGATGAAAATTCTAGTCTTCTAGGTTACAGATTTGTAATTGATGAGGTACTTTGAAATGAAGACTCACAAACAGAAATATTAAAAAGCACGTTGATCAAGTTTTTTTTCCAAAAGTCTTTTTTGTAAACTTCATATCATAAAATGTATGAAAATAAACATAAATAAAAACTATGAATAATTTATTAATTGAATCTAAATGAAATATCTCTGCCCTATTATATTTTCAATTACTAAATATATATATATATATATATATATATATATATATATTAGATATATATATAGAAATAATAAAAATTGCGCCTAATTCGATTAATGGGAATAAAATATAAAAAACGATTATTATGTGTATGAAAGTAACAATATTTGTGAAATGCTCTTGTTAAGGTATATAGAAGATCTAGATAATTTAACAGGATTCCTAAATAATACAGTAAAAAATTAACGATACAATAACAACTTCATTCTAAGCTGACTGGTAAAATACATCAAGGATATCATGAAAACACAAATACAACATATTTATTCAGATATACAACACAAATAATGAATAAAAAATTAGAAAAAAAACAAGCCTTACCGAGAGCGAACAAAATAGTACATAATTTCTAAATTATTTCATAAAATATCGGACTGAAAAAATAAAACGGCACAATACAAAAGACATTTTAAATAAATTTTTCAATGACCTGTGAAATATGGTGATAGTTTTAAATGTAATGTTTTCTTAAATACTTAAGATTATATATAATATATCTTTACCACTGTATTTTTAAAATGTAAAATCTAAATGATTATTTTAAATTTAAAGCAATCTGTATTATGTTCTGAAACATAAATTGAACATATTATGCAGTATTGCAAAATGTTAAAAAAAAAATTAAATAAATAATTTAATGATTTTGTCACGAGTGGTGGCTGCGGAGGACAAATGAAAACACTGGAAAATAATTATCCATTTAATATTTAGTAGATAATTATTTTATTAAATGGACACGAATTAAATTTAATACTTGTCTCGAATTCACACTATTTTGCAATTTATCACACTTCTATGAACACTTTATTATCGCTAGGTAACACTCCATTTATCACTTTCTAGAACATTACATCTAATTCTCGCAGTTGTTTAAATCGCCAATTAGGCACTCGCTCTATAATTTCTGTCACTCCGATTATCTAACGATTAGCCAACCCGGCTGTGATCCCGCGACTGATATCGCGCTGATAGAAATGTCAAAACAAACCCAATCTGCGCAGCTAGTCCGCTTTATATACGCAATACGTTGGTTTTTCGAAACCTCGATAAGATTCTTTTATTTTGTAGCGTTTACGATTTTGTTGTTGTCATCGACATATTACGAGGGACTTTGTGCGTAATCTCTTTTATCAAACCTACAAACGTCTATGGACAAACACAGACATCAAGTGGTACCGGAAGGGAATGATGGGGTAAAAAGGTCGTCCTGAAATCCGCAAAATGGCAAGCTAATTGTAATGGGCAAAAGTGGGAGACAGATGGAGAAGAACATTTCATTCAAGAATGGATAGAAACGGCTAATGAAGATGATGATTTAACTAACTAACTGATGATGTCTAATCACGATGATGATTTGATTTAATTACAAAATAACGCTTCTGTAGGCCTAATAACTGTAGCAAAACACATTACAAACATATCCATGCTTTTAAAAAATTACAGATATATCCTAAAGAAGAATTTTGAGTCCGATCGATCGAACGGTACAGATTTGCATTGTAAATATATCAGGAGGAGAGAAAGGAATAAAAGGGGAGGAATGAAATATCGCCCGTGTTACCCGCCGGGTCCCAAAGAAGAAGTTTCCAAATTTTGAGTCCGGTCGGTCGAACGGTACAGATTTTCATTGTAAATATATCAGGAGGAGGGAAGGGATAAAAGTGTAGGGGGGAAATGTCGCCTATGTTTCCCGCTGGGTCCTAAAGAATAAGTTTGCAAATTTTGAGTCAGATCTGTCAAACGGTACAGATTTGCATTGTAAATATATCAGGGGAGGGGAAGGGATAGAATGAGAGGAAATGTCCTAAAGCATAAGTACGCAAAATTTGAGTTGAATCGGACAAACGGTGTAGATTTGTATAGAGAGCAGACATACAGACAGACATTGAGTTTTATATGTATAGATATCGCGATACGATTGGCTGCACTTTTTATTTAAGCAAAGACGACCGAATGTTGTAAAAAAAATTGAATTTGAAGAATGTTGTATCTAAATATTGATCAATATTGAAAGGGTAGGCACCTGCGCCTTTTCTTTTCAAATAATTTGTGCGAATTTGAATACAAAATGTTGTCAAAAAGAACTTTAGGAGATTTAGGATTTTGTACAATCGAGAATTTATATTATTATTTATATGAATTAATATATATATGGAAACTAATTAGGTAAACAAAAACATCCTCATAATCGAATGCAACATTGTGCCAAAATTTCAAAGCGATCGGTAAAGAATTTTCAGAGATTATCGATTTTATACAAACGAGCATCTACATTTTATTTACATAGATTATTTATTTGTAACTCCCTAAAGGGCTTCGAAAAATAAAGAAATGTAATATTCGTTAATTTACAAAAGTTTGAACAACGTATATAAAGTACAATGCAAGTACATACATATCAACAACACAAGCTTAATAAGCATAACATAAAAAAATTACACATTTTTTTAAATATCATTATAATATGGCAGTTATATAATATTATGGGCGACCCTCGTAGTCTAATGGACACGACATTCTTCGTCTTCTCAAACCGGGGTCCCATGTTCAATTCCCTGTGATATCACAATACATCTATGTGATTTTTCCAAGCCTCGATGTTTTTGTTGTGTGTAGTACAATTAAAAATATTTATTTAAACTCGTGTAGAGGAAACATAGTTACATTCCATTCATTTTAATGATCGATCAGGAGATATTATTTTTAGACAGGCGGTGTTTTTGCGACAGAAAGTGTTATAGTGTCTCCATTGTTTTTCCTGCAGAGGATCAATATCTGGCCTGTATGGGCGCCTCACCTGGCTGTACCTGCGGGGGGAGCACGCATGCGCCCCCTCTCCACCCTTCCGCCCGCCCCTGGCCCGGTCAACCAACAAGTGGCCGCTCCGGGGTAAACAATCGAATACAGGGTGGGCAACTTTGAATTCGAAAAATATCTAAACCTGCACCCGCTCGGTGTTGTGGCTGTGACACGGTGCGCTTGTCTAGGACCTTTGCACCCGTAGGCCGAGCGGACCGTTGTTTGTACTGAAAATAATAATTTTACAATTTGAGTTTGTTCAAATTATTTCAATTATTGGATTATGAATCTTTTTAGGTTTTCACGGCCACTCAGAATCTTCAAGTTTGTGATTACGTATACTTTATACGTGGGACAAACGGCGCGTACCATTTCCAAAAGGGTCAACGAGCACAAACGGGCATGCAAACTCGATCATCCAGAAAAATCAGCACTGGCTGAGCATTTTCTGGATACCGGCCATCATTTTGCATTCGAACCGAAAATCCTTGGAAAGCCTAAGAGTCACCATGCGCGTCTTATCAAGGAAGCACTAGAAATCTACAAGCATCCGATAAACATTAATAGAGATGATGGTCTCAAATTAAAAACATCTTGGTATCCGGCGCTTCAAAGTCATTCTCGTCGCAGACTCCGCAGAGATAGTGATCAGACAACAGATGAATCATACACACAACACAATACAACACATCATGACTTCGGCACGGTATTGCAAGCCGATACTTAAACACAACACCAACATTCAAGACAAAACATCAGCCCTGATATTGGATTATGTCCCCCCCAAAGGGATTATTATGATATTGTGAATTAAAAAAATCAAGTCTTAAAAGGAGTAAAAACATGAAAATAATTTTCGGGCGTATTCTAATGTTTATGTTTACAATTCGGAGGAATGTCATAGACGTATAAAATATATTCACATTGCTCCATGCTCTAACCAAAAATTTAAAGTTATTATTTAAAGTTATATATTAACATTAAGTTGAGTAGCTTGTTGGTTCAATAGCCGTGATGCTCGCTTGGTGATCTGATGGTCGGTGGTTCGAGCCCCATTTCACGACACAGTATTTTGAAAATATTAAGAATATTGATGTAGGTATACAAAAAAAATCAAGCATCGATTTTTATAGAGGCACACATGTACGATGTACAATTTTCTAAAATTGTATAAATGTGGTAGTCGATCATGGGTGGAATCGTAAACGTTATACTGTGTATAGTGATCACTTAAGCCAAGCCAATGACAGCTCATAAGCCCTTGTTCGTATACCTACTTTCCCATATAAATAGCTTCGTTTCTGTGAGACGTCTAAAAAATATCTTGAATAGAATTATTCCTGCCTGTTATATGGTAATGTTAGGTTAGGTGTGGAAGGTAAGTAAAGCAAGGAAGCAAATACATACAGTAGTGTAAGTGGCGAGCTTTCCGCTGGAAATTGCTAGGAACGTCTATCTGGGGCGAGCAAAGATGCCACCATATCGCGATAAATAGATTGCACAGGCAGGATAATGAATATGTTTATATTATTTATTGAATTGGCGTTAACTTTGTGGAATGACATTACAATTATATATAAATATATCTCTTCTCTAAGACCACTAATGAGTTTAGGAATACATTACATACATTACATAGGATTGGAGAAGAGCTGTTATCATGCCTCTATACAAAGGAAAAGGGTCGCGAATGGACTGCGCGAATTATCGGGCCATTAGCCTATTGAGCTCTGTTGGCAAACTGTATGCGAGAATTTTGATAGAAAGAGTGAGGTTGACAACGAAAGAAAAAGTGTGGGATGTACAAGGAGCCTTCATGAGTGGAATAGGATGCATGGACCAGATTTTCTCACTGCGCCAGATGACCGAAAAGTTTTTGGCAAAGAACCAAAAACTTTTTTGTGCCTTTGTGGATCTCCAAAAAGCGTATGACAAAGTGATAAGACGAAAGTTATGGAAGGTTTTGTCTGAATATGGGGTGAAGAGTAAACTCATACAGGCAATTGCATCCCTGTACGAAGGAAGTAGTGCTTGCGTGAGAATTAATGGGACATTCACATCATGGTTTGATATTACAAAAGGTGTCAAACAGGGATGCGTAATGTCACCATGGCTTTTCAACCTGTATATGGATATTGTATGAAAGAACTGAAGGATCTAGAAGTTGGAGCGAAAATGGACGGACTCACCATATCCTGTCTGCTATACGCAGACGATGCAGTATTAGTGGCTAACAGTGAAGCTGATCTGCAGTGCTTGGTATCCAGGATGTCCGATGTATGCATGCAGAGTGAACTTTTGATGAATGTCAGCAAATCGAAAGTGATGGTATTCGAGAGAGACGAAAGAGTGACTAAGTGTGATGTAATTATAAACAACGAATGCTTAGAACAAGTGAACGAGTTTGTGTATTTGGGAAGTATGTTTAGTAGAGACGGCAAGGCTTAGAATGATATCGAAAGGAGAGTAACTGCGGGAAACAAAGTTAATGGTGCACTAAATGCAATTATGGCCAATAAGAATCTGTCAAAAGAAGCAAGACTAGCGGTACATAATGGCGTTCTAGTGCCAACCCTTATGTATGGAAGTGAAGCCTGGAATTGGCAAAAGAGGAATGAAAGTAGACTGAATGCGGTCACTAAGACGCTTGTGTGGAAAATCTTTGGTCGATAGAGTGAGGAATGAACAAATTAGAAGTGAATGCAATGCTGGCTGTAGTGTGGTAGATAGAATAAAGAAAGGAGTGCTGAGATGGTTTGGTCATGTGGAACGTATGAACGAGGAAAGGATGGTTAAGAAAATATATGAGGCGAATGTTGAAGGCAACAGGAATAGAGGGCGTCCGCGAAAGACCTGGCACGATCAGGTACTACAAGTATTTGAGGATGGCCCTGTTAAAAGCCGCAACAACCGTAGAACGTGTATGAGAAGATGTATGAATGTGGCCGAAGCAAAAGTGGTGTGCCAGGATAGAAGAGTGTGGCGTTCAATCCTCTCTGCCTACCCCTGCAGGGAAACGGCGTGATGGTTAGTTAGTTAGTTAGTTAGTTAAATTAATCATCTTATTAACATTAAGCATTTATCGCAGAACAAATTTGTCCTTTATAACAATAAATTTAATATCTAAGAAGATATGACGAGTTTGAAAAAATAAGACGTGGCCATATTTTAATTAATGTGACACGGGCCGCAAGCGATATCTGCGGCTGTATGGGTGGGGGGGCGCATTACAAGCATCGCCTACCCACATGGCCACATATCATTGATAGAAGACGTCTGCTATTATTGGGAAATTCTATACTATGTATTGATAGTCTAGATATCACTAGGAAAACAAAACTGTACCGGGCGGAGCCGGGCAAGGTCGCTAGTTAATAATATGTTTAACAATGAAACCACAAAAAATACATGATTTCTTTGTTTTACTATGGATAAGTGAAAATGAGGAAGAAAAACGAAATTAAGAGATAAATGAAGAAAAAACTAAAAGGTTTAAAAGCTTAGTATTTCCGGAAGGGTTTGAAGAAGAAGGAGTGGGAAGATGAGATGGATTTGGTGAAGAGGTGGATTACAATCTGTGTGATAAAAATTATAAAATGTTGAAGGCATTATGATCTTTATGATATGATTTGATTAGATTGCGGTCATTTTGGTAATGAAAAATTAAGATCCTTAAAATTTAAGTGAATTAATGTAGAAAAAACTTGTTTGGCATTTTTGGCAGGTAGACTGAAAGTAAGACCGGTACATGTGGGATATAATATATTTTAAATGATTATATTTCAAAAGTTGTATCCCTTAGAAAACCATGTTTCTTAATAACCATCGAAAGCAAATGAAGCAATATTCACTTCAACCGATCAACTCCCAAAGATGTGTTTTACAAGACAAAATAGGTGCATCATACTAAATTGAGAGTTAATGTCGATTTAAGACTGAAACATCATAGCAAATCTTCACGTTTGTGTTTACTGGGGTATTATGCCGTGTTATTACGACCTTTCGGGCCGACGTTTTGGATCCCATTGCAGGGTCCATCATCAGGGCTGATGTGTTACACATAACACGGCATAATACCCCAGTAAACACAAACGTGAAGATTCTGAGTGGCCGTGAAAACCTAAGAACATCATAGCAAAGATAGCAATATCCAATTATGTAAATAGCAAAAGCAGAAATATTCATTATTTGCTAGCAAGCATAGCAATATACATTCTTAAAAGTTAAATATTAAATTATATACATATATAAAAGAAAAACTGAGGTTACAATTGTTTTTAAAAACTTATTTCCGATAAGACGTAGGTTTCACAGATTTCAGAGAAATTTACTTGAGTAATAGCAGGTTTTCTGTATTACCTTAGTGGGATATTGCTGCTTTTGCTTTGAAAATGAATTTCTTTGATATATATAAATAAAAAAATCATAAATCTAGTATCACGGTGAGATACTGATAAGACGAAGACCAATGATTGCTGGCTTATAACATATTTATTAATTGATTAAAATAATGATTATTTTCATTTACAATACAATACATTTCAATATTTTCTTTTTATTAATTCATTACTTATACCTATTTCAATATTTTTTAGAAAATCGAATTTTAAAATTTATTATAAAAATGGCTTAGCTCCATTATTACTTATACCTATATCATTATTTTTTAGAAAATCGAATTTTAAAATTTGTTATAAAAATGGCTTAGCGTACAGCATGCGTAAAGGAAATATTTCAAATGATATGACTGGGGTTCATACCCTTCGACCGCTTGACTTTTGAAGAGCAAACATTTATTCTTCAACTTTTAATGGCGGCCCGTAAGATCTACGTTTTGCATATTTGCCGGGAACTAAAATAGTTAACCTTTCAAGACGCCTGAAGTTTATTCAATTTATCAAATAAATTACGTAATTTCATCAAATATTATTCTCGGTGAGGGTAGGAATTTCCTACTAAAGTATAATAAAAATTAAATTGCTTCGAATTGTTGATACACCGAAAACCAACAGAGAACCGCATGGTTTCATATATACAGCTGTTGGATTCTATAATGGACTTTCTAGTGACATAAAAGAAAAAATAATGTAAGGCTCTTCAAAAAACAACTGAAATAACTTGTGTTGAGGGAAAATTGCTAATCAACCATTAGTCGTTCAAGAATTGACGTAGTCATCTGTAATTAAAAGTTGTTAAGTATTAAAATTATTATGTACCTATTATATTCATCTGTACTATAGATATTACGTATATACAGTATAGTGTTTGATATCCTCTTTTACCAACATGTATTTTCTGTCAGTTACTTAACATTTTTACTTATATTTTATTATATTTGAAATAACTGTTCCTATGTGTCTAAATATAAATATTAAAGTATATTCGGCACTAATTCACAAATGTTATATCAATCATAGAAAAATTTGCATTTGCATAAAATAATATCCCTCACCTCACACAAGAATCGTAATTCTTTTTTAAGAGGTAAATATTTTAAAGGTATATATATATATATGTATATTATATATTTAATAAAAAAATAAATTGTAAATAATAATTAAAAGATGAAGCTCCAAAAGTCGCTCGCCTCCAAGCGGTTGGTGTAATCTCCCCTAACCTTTCCGAGCCGGCTACGCAATAAGGTGAAACTGCAATTAAAGTATCCCCCTTAGTAATAATTCTGTCATTGCAACAGTTCGGAGAGGCAACGGATCGCGAAACGCGTCACACTAATTTATTTAGTTTTATAGCCGTTTGTCGCCGCGCGACGCGGGAACAAAGCAATTGGAGGACTTTTGCTTCTTTTGCCTGTTGACTGCGATAACAAATTTCGATTAATTAGAAAAATGTCATATTTTGCGTGAAATTTATATGTCTCTAGAGAAAAATATTATTACAGTCAACCCATAGATCTTTCAACATTTCCGTGGATGAATTTACTTTTGTACGGGAGAGATATTCATTTTTATATCTGAAGATTTTAAAAATACTTTACACAAATTTATTTTAAGTCTTTTGTAAGTCACAAAGTATCCGCCTAGACAATGGTGATATCTAAGCAAAAATATAAATACCGAAGCGGTGATGGAAGAGAATCTTAGGACATACTATGGACAGACTAACGGCCGAGACGAAACGGAATGAGCTGGGCTGCTTTTGGCAAACTCAAACACATTTTCGATAACAAAGATATGCCAATTAGCTTAAAAAGAAAAATATTTGAAATGTGCATACTGCCAATGATGACGTATGCAGTGAAGACGATGACCCTTACAAAGAAAATCTCAAATGCACACAACGATCCATGGAGAAATCCATGTTTGGCGTAAGCCTAAGAGAATTAAAAATGATGAAATTAGGCTCATAACTAGAGTAGTGGATATCATGGATCGTCTAGCAAAATTAAAATAGGAATGGGCAGGGCATGTTGCAAGGCATGATGTTATAAGATGGAATTCCCAGAGTTTTGAAATGGAGACGCTGGGAAAATAAAAGAGACGTCGGAAGTCCTCAAAAGAGATGGGCCGACGGTATAGCCGCAACTAGCAAGTAACAAGGAAATATGTAAGGGTACGAAAGAAGCTTTTATCCAGCATATGAAGGCTGAGGAAGAAAGAGAAGAAGATGGATAGACTATACACAGCTATGGACTTACGAGTTCCAAGTGTAAGAAAATTTATTTCACTATCCTCTTCGCCTGCTGGAAGAATATGAATGATTCGGTAAGACGCTTGTAACTTAGCATGTTTGTCGCTTTTCGCTTTCATATTCATCTTGTTATACAATATATCTTTCTACCACTGAGATGATAGAAAAACTGTATAAAAACAAGTTCGAATACTTCACGAGTGTAGAGTGCGTTGGTTCCAAGTTCAGCGGAGTCCATCAGGTGAAATGCAACAATCCTAGGTGTACGCGATCATTGCGAATATGGTTTATGGTAGGCAAATATTACACGTTCGTAGTGTGTATATATAATTATATTGTGCTTTTAATAAACTTGAGTCTTGAAGAATATATCCAGTTTAGCGTTATGGAAATATATGGGATTTCAATGTGTAATGTATTTATTACTCTCTAATTGCCTTGAAGAAGAAATTAACTCTACTGAAATTCACTACCTGTGAAAAATGTGACATACATGTATATTTTGTCATGCAGTACTGAACAAACTAACTTACTATTATGCCGATATCCTGTGACGCGGCGACAGGCAGAGAATACGAAGCTTCATACTCTTGACACACAACTCTCGCCTCGTCCATATTCATGCATGTTTGCATGCAAGCTCGACAATTAGCTCAAAACAGAACCATATTTCAGTATCTGGTAAACCTGTTCATGCTCTCTTCAAGTCAAGTCAAATCAAATCTTCTCCGGCCGCCCTCTCAATACTTGCGTTATATATCTTTCTTACCATTCTTTCCTCATTCATTTGCTCAAAGCCACCCGAGTCACCCTTTTTATATCTTTTCACTATATAATAAATAAAGTGTGGCCTAACTGATATGGGCATATTGAGCGAATGAACGAGCAAAATATATGACGCAAGTACTGATAGACAAGTGGTAGAAAAATTTATTTACTTTTCCTGTCGACAATAATATTGACAAGATATATTTATTCAACTATTTCAAAAAGTTTATTAGTCACGTGAAGATTACAGCCATTGTGAATCTATCCGCTATTTTAAGTCCTTTCAGACCGTCTCTGGCAAGTGCTTTAAACACCCCAGAACGGAATAAGTATTAGGACACTTTTGCATCTTCACTCCCTTCAGCCACCCTTCTAGCTGAGAGTAACCCTCACCCCTATCCTCTGTACTTCACCCGTCCCGGGGTGTATAAGGACAATATATTAACACATTTCCTGGGACAATAAAGACGCTAAGACAATAAGGCTTTTCAGTGCTAGGCGGTTAGCATACTCCAAGCCTTTGTTAGTGCCCTATAACCATCTTGGCTTCTTCTTCTTAGTCATTTTCTAGACTCGAACCGAAGACTTTGGGTCGTAAATTTGTGGCATTATCGAAAATATATCGACGGTGAGGAAACTTGGCTCGTTAGCGGCGTATTTTGAAGGCTTGATGAAATTTTCAAATTATCGAAGACAATTTGTGGTAAGTTATGTTGATAAAATAATTATTTTTGATTGAGAGCATTTTTTGAGTAAACTTTGACGTCAAAAGATATGGTAAATGGTTAAAATTTTTGTAAGATTAAATAAGAAAATCTCTAACAAAACAAAAATATGGAATAACTAATTATTGTGTCAAAACTTTTTTCAATTTCTTCAATGATAGCAAAATAACTTTGTGGTAAAATTAATACAGAAAATAATTTATATAAAAGTATTTTGTAAACACTACTTTTTATTGAAAAAAATTCAACATGTTTCGAAGCCAACGAAAGTAAAATTTAAAAATCAAAATAATATTTGAAGAAGAAGTAATAGGTATAGATTTTTTTTTGTTATCCTGACGTAGAAGCCATTGGCCTCGAAACATGTTGAATTTTTTCAAAAAATAAGTGGTGTTTACGAAGTTAATTTATATAAATTATTAAAAATTTATATGTCTAAAACCACTATTTATATCTATACTTCCAACTTTAATCAAAACCTATATATATACTATATATATACAAAACCTATATAATACCAGGGGAATTAACAGATCCTAGATCTGAACTAGTGAATGTTAGCGCGCAAACATCACAAATAATCGAAATGTCTTTTTTCCTTGGCTTGACACAAGTAAACAATACCTTTAATTGCAATAATCGCATCCTTGACCTTGTTTTCTCAAGTGATAAATTCACGGAAGTGGAACCAGCAGACGAATATTTACTCTCTGTTGATACACATCATCCACCCTTGATTATAAGCATTAAGTACAAATATGTCAAACCGCATGAATATCATACATTTTCACGAAATTTTCATAAAGCTGACTATGCTTCTATTAATGAACATCTTAAGTACATCGATTGGTCTTTTTTGTTGAATTGTGATGATATTGATGTTATTACTGAAAAATTTCATAGTATTATTGACGACACTGTAAACAAATTTGTTCCATATGTTGAAATATTTCCTAGTTCTTTTCCAAAATGGGTTTCGAAAGATTTAAAGGAAATGATAAAAAATAAAAAGCTTGCTCACAAAACATATAAAGAAACAAAAAACAGTATCGATTACAGTAATTACTCACAGCTTAGATCTCAATGTAAAGTATTGTCTAAATGGTGTTACTCTAATTATATAAAAGAAGTTGAGTCTTCCATCAAAGTAAATGTTAAAACCTTTTGGAATTATACAAAATCCCTAAAAGTTTATAAAAATAGTTATCCTAATGTTATGTTCTACAATGGTAAATTTTGTAATAATTTTGATGGGATTGTTAATTTATTTGCGGAATTCTTTAAAAATGTCTATGTACCTGTGTTACCAAAAAACACCGACCACACATCAGCAACATCAAACATTGAAACCACATTAAATATAAATAATTGCACAATAAGTACTTCCAGTATTATAAGTGGGATTAAAAAACTTGATGTAAATAAAGGGCATGGACCTGACGGAATTCCTCCACTATTTATAAAAAATTGTGTTGATGTACTATCTCTCCCCCTGTCAATCATATTTAATAAATCCATATCAGCGGGTATATTCCCACATATATGGAAGGAAAGTTTCTTAACACCGATCTTCAAAGATGGAGACAATAATGATGTAAAAAATTATAGACCCATTTGCATACAATCTTGTATACCTAAGTTATTCGAATCACTAGTCCTCGATACTATATCTCCTGTTTTAAAACAAACAATAACTCCGTACCAACACGGATTCATCTCAAATAGATCTACCCTAACAAATTTAGTTTTGTATGAAAATTACATTATTAAATCTTTTATTAATAAAACTCAAGTAGATTCAGTTTACACGGACTTCAGTAAGGCGTTTGACAAAGTCTCACATGCTTTATTAATTGCCAAATTGGGAAAAATAGGATTTGGTGGACAAATACTTTCTTGGTTAACGAGCTATCTGAGTGAAAGAAGGCAAAGGGTAAAAATATATTCATATGTATCAGAATGTTTCCATGCTACTAGTGGTGTACCACAGGGATCGCATCTTGGACCAATACTATTTCTATTATTTGTGAATGACATTTCAACAATATTTAATTACATTGAATATTTGCTGTTTGCAGATGATCTAAAAATCTTTAAATCAGTAACCAACATTTATGACTGCAACATATTACAGCAAAACCTAAATTCTCTTTCAGTATGGTGTGAAACGAATAAATTGTACTTAAATTTAAATAAATGCAAAATTATATCATTTACTAGATTAAAATCAAAAATAAATTTTGAATACTCTCTATGTAACACCAAACTAGAAAATGTTGACTGTATTCGAGACTTAGGGGTATTATTCGACTCGAAACTTACTTTTACTAATCATATTAATGCGATAACTTGTAAGTCTCTAACATTGCTGGGATTTATTTTAAGGACATCACGCCCATTTCAATCAATTGAAAGTATTAAAATGTTATACATGTCTCTTGTCCGGAGCCAATTAGAATATTGCTCATCAGTTTGGTCTCCATATTATAATGGGCATATAGACAGTATTGAGCGTGTCCAACGCAAATTTCTCAAATACATTAACTACAAGTTAAGCATACCAATACAAAACATAGAATACAATTACATATTGAAGAGACTAAATTTACTCACATTATATGATAGAAGAAAAATTTATGATATAGTTCTTTACAAAATTGTAAACAATATGTTGGACAGCCCTGACCTTGTGGCATGTATCGAATATAATATCCCTTCCACACATAGAACGCGACAAATTGTCACATTCCATCGCAACAATTGCAATACTAACTATCATTCAAATTCTGTGATATACAGAATATTGGGAACTTGTAATGAATATGGTTGCATGATTGACATTTTCGTCGACAGTCTGGAGAAAGTAAAGTTCACACTTAAAGAGGCAATACTGCTTCGTTACTGACTTCAGCTGTTAATATGTAATGGTGGGTAATATATATTTTTTGTACACATTGCCGCTTTGTACTTGATATTTTTAATTTTTGTACTCATGTTTTGGTGCTATTCCTGGTACTTTTAATAATTTGCTACTTGTAATTTATATTGTTTAATGTATGTTCTTTTTAATTTTATGATATATTTTTTTATGTAAAAGCCTATACGCATTGCTGCTCGTTACCTACTCTTCATTTTTAATTTTTATACTCATGATTTGGTGCTATTCCTGAAACTTTTAATGTATGTGCTTTCTGAAATTTATTCTATACTCTTATGTAAAAGCCTAATGGGCGTAAACAAATAAATAAATAAATAAATAAATAAATAATTAAATATTTCATTAAATATTTCATCAAACTTAAATATTTCATTTTCTTAAGTATTTCAAATATTTCAACACTTTACAAGATTGTAAGATTGAAGTTGATTCTCCCAGTCTCCCGTCGCTTCCTGGTTCTTGCGGACTGTATTTATTATTGTTTCCTCGCTCCAAGCACATGCACTAATCGTAGAAACTATTTCACTCTAGAGTTCCGAAAACTTTTATAAGCGGCGACAAAAATTACGCAGCCCGCCCTGTGACTCGTTTTTGCTCAACAACGAGAAGAGAGAACTGCTTTGCCGACGGTGTCCTGGTGAGGGGGAGGGGAGCGGACGAAGGTCATAGATTGTCAACATAGATTGTTCAAAGTATTATTTGCAATGTTAATTTATTGTTTAAAGTTAGGAATCTGCTATATACCCGCACATTTATTTATTGAGTCAGGCATTTAATTTACATTATTTTACTCCTTCAGAAATAGGATAAATTAATAGTGACGATAAATTAATAGTGACGGTATTTTAACCGGTGACACACTAAACCTTATTTGAGATTTGTATCTGACTGTGTCGATTGGCAACTGATTTTTTATAATTCGATGGGCAACCATTAGTATTAGACAACAATAATATCTTAGCTATCAATCATTGATTCAATCAGATACAAATCTCAAATAACTGTACCGAAAATAACCGGTTAAAATAATGGTTTAACCATCACTATAAATTAGGTTAAATTATTGCATTAATTTAAACTTGGGTAGCATGATACACCTTAGGCCCGGTTGTTTCAAGTTCGATCAAAGTAGGCGGTCGATTAAAGCATAGATTTTTACGAAAACGGATCGTCTGATTGGTGGAGAACGTAAAAATCTATGCTTTAAAAGAACGCTTACTTTAATCCAACTTGAAACAACCGGTCCTTAGACAGTGTTAACCGAGCAAAGGAACCACTTTTGAATGTAAATAGAGACCCATCAGCTTCATTACAACATTCACCTTTTCAAGCAAAGAAGAAGAAAATGTCTTTAAAGAATTCTGGGATTCTCGTGAATTCTTCTTCCCAAATTTTTAAAAAATAAACTTGCATTTTTTAATTAATAAATAAAGATGGAAAATGTCACATTAATATTTTTATAATTTTCAAACTATGTTTAATTGGCAAAAATGTGTAGACTCAAATGACTCATATTTTGATTAGTAAAGCTTACTTAGGCCTGGTTGTATCAAGTTGGATTAAAGTAAAAGTTCGTTTAAATCATACATTTTTGTGTTCTCCACCAATCAAGCAACCCAATTCTGTAAAAATCTATGTTTTAAACGAAATTTTACTTTAATCCAACTTGATACAAGTCAAAGATATATTTAATTGAATTTAAATGTTGAAATTGACCATTGTGTTCGAACAATAGTGCCGTGTGACAAGTATTCTTTTGTGTTCATGAACTGAGGGATTGCTGCATTACAATACGTCTTATCCTTAGTAAATATTTATCTGTGGAGATGGTCCCCCGAAGGAGTTGTTGCGCCAATTTGCGACGTCTTGGGTGGAAAAAAAATTAATCATCAATCGTTGCAAACAATACTCACAGCGATGAGAGACCCGGTGATTCCGGCACGGCGAAGGGAGTTTCGTTGATCTGTTCATTCAACGCTGCATCGATCAGCGCCTCTGTATTCGGGAACGGGGTTCCTAGACATTGAAATTTTTATTAGACCCCCTTTAATAATCTTTCATTAAACGCATAAATTTTTGCATTCTTCACTAATCAAACAACCCGTTTTTGTAAAAATCTATATTTAAAAAAACTATTTCTATAAACCAACTTGATACAACCGGCCCCTAGCCGACTAGCTTGGATAGGGAATGTATGTATGGCAAGCAGCGACAGAGCCATTAAAATGGTACACGAGGCTAAACCAACTGGGATACCAATGGGGAAACCTACAGAGCACCTCATGGACAATGTACTGGCTGATCTGGGAAAGCTATGGGAGAAGGAGGGATGGGAGCAGAAGTCAATGGATGGGAAGAAGTGGAAAGGCATCAGGCTAGAGCTCTGCAAAAGTTGTACGGCCATCAAAAGTAGTAAACCGCATTGAACTTTCATAAACGTAGCAATTAAACTAATATTATTTTATTTTTTGTTTTTGCAATTCTATAAAAATAGTCCTTGGCCTAGTAGTCCCTAACCCTTGTTACTTGTTATACATTATTTTAAATGTTATACATTATTTTAAATATTATACATTATTTTAAATGTAAATGAATTAATAAATTACATTAAAATAATCTCATAAGATGACGATGTGTACTTGTATGTTCGTATCTTTATTTGCAAAAAAAAAAAACGATGTTGTGTATTAAAGATTTAAGGTTTAAATTAGTCATTTGATATATGTATTTAATATTTAGGTATTGAAATAAACTGATATTTTATATGAATCATAGATGTATTGAGATTCAATTCTCGACGTTTCGCTGGAGTCACATCTCAGCGTCTTCAGAAGAGTGCATTGTCGCCACAGGGGTATTGGTCTGTATTGTGAAAATTATTTTTGAAATTAAAAGTCAAAAGTATACCTGTCTGCTGTAGACGCCTGCGGAAAGCTCCTCGGATAGTGTGCGGCTGCAACCCGCAGCCCAGCGCGGCCACTGCCACCTCGCTGTCCATGCAGCGCTCGATGGCCTCCGCGGACACGGGCCCCTGCACATATACATCCATGATACAGCAGTAACAATGGCAAAGCCAGGACATAATGATCTGTATATCGATATTACTATACATATTATTATTATTATTGATAATGGGCAGGCAGCTTAAGCTGATAGGCCCATATCACTGTCTCTCATTTGAATATCCAGCCTATTCTTAAATTGGTTGACACTGGCTGCAGACACAACATCCTCGGGCAAACTGTTCCACATATTGACCACTCTATTGCTTAATGCATGCTTTCTTGGGTTACACGACAACCGAGACTTGTTCAACTTCAGATGATGTCCTCGAAGGCCCACATTAGTGTTAAATGCAAACATATCTGTCATATTAGGAATATTGTAGTAGCCCGATAGAATCTTGAATGTCTCGATGAGGTCACCTCTTGCTCGTCGCTCCTGAAGAGTGGGCAGTTTCAATACTCTCAGCCTTTCCGCATATTCCAGGTTTTTAAGACCCAAGGGCAATTTTGTGGCTCGTCTCTGAACATTTTCCAGTAAAACTATATCTTTAACAAAATATGGATTCCAGATCTGAGAGGCATATTCGAGGAGAGGCCTCACATACGTCTTATAAATAGTTGTGAATAGTGGTACTCTCCATATTGAGTTTAAGCCCTAAAGTATTTTTGCTTGACAGGGCAAATTACCGTCTTTCTTACAAATTAGGAATTTAAAATTGAATTTACATATAGATATACGAGTATAGCAGCAGTAATTTGAAAAAAGTTGTGTAGCTCATGTTTTATAACTTCGTACTTTTATATGATTGTGTATAATGACGTTGACGGCGCAGGTCAATTCGCAACTGACTTTCGAGGTGGGCGCGCGCGCTTATTTGTTGAATAAAAAATTTGGTGATAATAATGTCTGAAGTCACCCTAGAGCTGGAATGCAAAGTTAAAAAACTTTTAAAATTTCTATGAAATAAATCATTAATAAATTATAAAAACATAAATAAATCATTAATAAATTACATATTACTATCACAAATATTATTATATTATTCAGATTTTAATACATGTATCGTAATACTGACAAATAAATATGTAATTTTGCCGTTTTTTCCTAAATGTATGTTTACGTATAATCCGTGCTAAAATGTATTGACTGCACATGCCAGATATACAAAGAGAAAATTTAAAATAAACATATGTTAGTGGTGTACAGAGAATTGAAAAAATATAGTCATTGTCGGCACAAAATAGATGTCTCACTTAGCAAATACGTATATGTGAAATTTGACTCCTTTTGTATAGTGGGTTAAGACTTTTGTATTTAGTATTGTAGCTTAGTCAGCAAAAGTTCTCTATCGGCAATAGAAAACTTCAGGTTTGTGTCCCGATGATGACAATATTTTCATAAGATAAAAAATTTTTTTTTTAAACTACCACTGATAAATACATTTTGACAAATAGTTTTACAGCCTAAATACGAAACAAAACATCACATATGATTTCATTTTATCTTCATTTCCTTGTCCAAGCCATCTCATTTGTGATCTATTTTGTGATTCTCTATATGACGGCAGTTCTCGCTCTATCTGCGATTGTGATTCCCGCTATCCACCTTAGAAAACTCATCTCGGCAGCCTGGATTCTTGCTCTTTCTCTCCGTTAGGATCCAAATTTGATTTCCATATATCCACTCAAAATTTAGAAATATAATTATTATTCACATTTCTCTATATAAAGTATTGAGGAAATATAATAATTTATCACAAATGTGAAAATGTTAATAATATTGCAGTAATTCGTAATTTGCAAATTTTCACACCAATCGATACATTTACGTTACCGATCTGGTCACTGCCACTGGTATCGATCACCAGACCAAAAAAATGGCTATGAAGAATGACCATTGTCATACATTAAAATATAAATATAAATTGCATTCGTATTTAGGATGAAGTAAGGTCATCGGTAGGTGTCCGTACACAAATGCCAAGATAAAATACAAGGACATTTGAGATATAATTATTAATTAATGATTACGTCACGCCAAATTTATCTGTCGCTGGGCTGTGGTGGAATGTTGTTAAATGCCGAATATATTCGGTGCCGGTTGAGTGCATTTTTTGTATATATAAAAAATTACTGCTTTTTAAAAATGTGTCAAATGCAAAATACTAGAACAACTAAAAATAACATATCTGTTAGTTGCGATAGTTTATGAATTTCATTGTTAATTTTGTCTATTAACCCTCTTGTTCCAAAATGGGTCACAACTAACCCCAAAAATCTTATTTATAAAACTATTAAATAATTATTAATGACATTGAGCTGGTATTGTTCATAATCCTTCTAAAAATCCCAAAAAATACAACCGAAAAAAAATAAAATAATGTGTAGTAAGATAAGCCAATCGGGCAAACTAGAAAAAATTATGTTTTTTCATAGACAATCGGTAATATTCTATACAATACGGTTATATCATTGCACAGCATCGGCAGGACACTTGTGAGTGATGAGACGTCAAAATACTACGGTTTCTTATAAAATGATGACAAATTTAGTAGAATCATTTTCGCATTGTATAAGAAATGTAGTTAAAAATGTTATAAAATATTTTTAGATCAAAATACTTTATTAAAATGCAAATTTGATTGGGGTCACTTTGTACCCTGCCCCGGCCCTCAATCCCATTTTCGACCTTGCAGTGCCTGAAGGTTAAAGTGCTGTGTGAGAAAAAAGGTGACAGAAACGTCTTTGCTCACTGCAGTCGGTTTATGCTGGTCTATGAACTCCCTGCCTTTGGCCAGCAACAGGAAGCCGCAGTGCGGGAACCACCTGGCGTGCTCCTTCCAAGGATCGTCCTCCGGCTGCCACCGCGCCAGGCCCCCCGCGCAGTGAAAGCATCGCACACGGTCTTCGGAGCCTGCGTAGGAGAAACCGGCGGCCGCCAACTCAGCGGGAGTTTGAGGCAGCGACCAGGATGTCGGGAAAGACTTCACACGCGCCTCTAGAGATTGCTGTCCCGCTTCGCTCACCTCCGTCCGCACGATGCCCAGCTCTTCGGAGGAGCCACTACGCACCAGCGCGTCATTCTCTCGGGGCGAGAGGCTGAAAAAATTGTGTAATGCAATACTTTACAACAAACTTATTGAAAAAGCCCTAGTATGATACTAAGATATATTGTAAACACATTTTAAGACTATTTAGCTATGCTAGAAATTATCGCATTCCTAGGACAACATTGCCACAAACCAAAAAATGCTGGTTCTGTGACAACATAAGACTTCTATATATCTAGCTAGTACTATTTGTAAGTTATAAGAATTAGCGCTGTATTGTGATATCCAATATTTTCAAAATATCAAAATAACAATAATTTAACAACAAAAAGCACATACATGCTATATTATGTAAACACCATCCAGGCAGTTTGATTCAGTTATGTTTTTATTAATGATGATATAAAGAACTAAAGAAAGTTGAAAACTTTAAATGTGATTTACTCAGAATATGACATTTTGGATTGTAGGGGTCTTGTTCTAAGGGTGCGATATCATATTACAAAATTAGCTTTTTAAAATTAAATTAAAAACATTAATTTACAAATTGACAATTGAATAGAGTAAACTACCGCACAAATACCGGAGCCTGTGGGTTCCAAGATCAATGAAGTCTAATCGCATGACTCATGACAGCCCTCAGCAATCAAAGTGTATAGTGCAAATTTGGCTTTTGATAAGCATGTTATAATACTTAATAATACTTGCTATTGTATGATAACAACATATATGCTGAAAGACAATGTAAAAAATAATATTGCTTTAAATTGAACTTGTATCATGAAGAATATATTTTCAGGATAGCATTGATGATAAAAGACTACTAAATTAAATACTAAATTCTAATCACAAATTGACAAATTAAAATGTTATACATAATAGTAAACATGATATGAATATTTGTATTGCCATTAAAGATACTCATAATCTGCATTCACTGTCTTACCTGTGACCTCGGGCCTTGTTCTTGGCGTAGGAACAGTTGGGGAAGTGGCGTAGATGCTCTGTCAGAGGCCGATCTTCAGGTACCCAATTCTGAAGTTCTCCGGCACACCATGCGCAACGCACCCGGTCTCCCCCGCCCTCCCCCCGCACATAGTAGAACCCCGCTAGCGCCAGCGACTCGGGGGATATGTAGCTCACCTGGAACAACATTGCCGTGAAATTATGTTATATATATTTTATTAAATACTAACTGAAACAATAACAAATCTAAAGTAGACTAAAAATTAACCAAATTGACAATGAACATTGAATAAAAAAAACAAATGAAAATTACCAAAAAGAAACTAACTTATGTAGGCTGAGAAGACAAAAAAACACTTTTCAGTCCTGGCATATGTCTATTTCCTCATTCACTTTCATGCGTTTTATCAAGCATGCTCGTCAGTGTTGAATATTCTATCAATATCTGATCTAACCGATGATGCAATCATCCCTTTGCCTGACATATTGCCACCAAGGATTTTCGAATGAGAAGTGCATCGAGCAAATGTACAATTTCATCATTCGTTCAAAATTGGAATATGGAATGGCAGTGTCGAGCCCACACCAAAGGAAATACATTGACATGATTGAGCAGATTCAAAAGAAATTCTTGTGCTACTTATACATGCACAGAATAGGAGAATATCCTACATTCATGATCCATGAAGTGCCGTTGAGGGAATGCAACTACCGCAGCCTCGAGTCGCGCAGACAGGAGAGCCTAGTCATGTTGGGGGTTAAAATTTTAAGAAATAAAATTGATGCTCAGAACCTGCTAGAGAATTATGCCCTGTTTATACAAAATAATTATTCAATTCAATTCAATTTTTATTTATTCCATAATATGTATGTTACAAACTTTATATTCAATGCATACATATTATGAAGTTATATCTAAAAATATACATATACACACATACATTTACTTGCGAATGCGATTACTTGCGAAATCGAGGTCACACTTAAATCTAACTAAAATAATCGTAATCTAAATTAAACGAACCAAACCTAATAACATAACCTAACCAAACCAAACCTAATAACCTAACCTAACCTCATATATTGCCTATGAAATGTCAAAATATGCAGTGCATTTTTCGAAACTTTAAAGTGTAATATCTTATTTAATACTTACTTTTTAAACGTAAATTATCTTTCATTTTGTTATTAGCACATTCAATAATATAGTGAAATAATCATTTTCGTTGTATATGCAATGGGACCATTATCTTGGATTTAGCCTTCATATTTGTCGTTTCTCAACTCTATTATATGTACTCCACCGTGTTTCCACTGCATTTAGTCTGCTTTCATTCTTCTTTTTCTGATTAATGTTGGTACTAGAACTCAATTATTGGGCTTACCTTATGCCTGTTATTTCTACGGACGTTCCATATTTTAGAAGGCTATACGTTGACTTGTTCGTATATCATGAAAAGGTCTGTATTTATTTTAAAATGTCATGTTTGACATAGCAATATTAATTTCTTCTGCTGAATGCTGGACTAGGAGAAACTGACCCTCGATTCTATGACATTAACACAACCTATAGACAGGGCTGAGTTCTAGTAAAGGGTTGGTGCCTTGTGGCCCTGAAGACATCAGTGTGAAGTTTCTCCCCGTTAACTTCTTCTGACGTAGCTGTCATATGTAATAAGGTGTCAAGTTTTCGAGAGCTTTATGCGCCATCAGACATAGCTAGTAGTTTTTCCAGGCATTTAAGCCAATGAAACTCTTTGAAGAGTAGTGCTGTATGGCATTTTTTATCAACACCGAAAATTAATTGGGCAGCAGCGACCCTCCGCAGTCTACAAAGATGACGATTTGGCTGACCTGCGTAAATGGCATCGCAGTAGTCCAGATGTGGAATCATAAATGCATTTAAAAGCATTTTATCTTCACTCATCAGTTAACTTCGGCGAATATTCTCGAGCTGTCTTAGTTGGTAAAAATAAGAACTGACAGTTTTTTACAAATATATAAAATTTTAATTTGTCTTATGACGGGAAAACATCGGTACTTACAGGCCAGTTGGTAAAGGACATGAGCCTCAGCATGTCCTCCTTGTAGATGGTGTCCTTGCAGGGGTCCTCGGAGGCCACGCTGGTCGGCGCGGTCGCCGGGCTGGAGGCCGGAGTGGCTGCCGGCGCGGCGGCCCCCGCGGGCCGGTTGCCCGAACCCAAGGGGTCCAGCACGAAGGGGCAGCGCGGAGCCAGTCGACGGTGACGCGCCATAACCTGGTCCCCGAAGGCCCAGTCACTGATACGCCCCCTGCAGGCGAAGCACTCCACCTCTAGCCCGCGGCCCGTAGAGAAGAAGCCCGAGCGAGCCACCCGTACGGGGTCCACCGCGGCCGAGGTGGGCCAGGAGCCGAAAGTGCGCAATCTTCTTTCTTCATCGTCCATTCTGTATTCTCTTACTGATGTCTATTCTCCCTGGCCAAACTTCATTCTTATAAAATTTTTGACGTCTAATGGTGTCCAAAATTGTGTAATACCTATATAATGTTAATAACGATTCAATAAGTTATAAATTTATAAACACAAAAAAAACATCTGTCAAAATTGAAGGAAGTATGTGAGTAGTTGGATAGGTATGTACTCTACGCAATACAAACGGAACTCAAATAAACAGGCGTAAACGTTGGCCACCATTACGAGGCTTACAAAAACAAATTATTGACTGACATACCGTCACGCCGTTTTTTCGTAAAAATTTTTGAAAAAGATAGAATGCATTATATATTTATTACATTTAAACTCTAATCCTCATTTACGCGTTATAAATATCCAAACCATTTTTCGACCTTTTTTAGCCCGTAGACTATACTACAGTTTTTAGATTTTCTTTATTTCCTATTTAAATCATTTTAACCTCATTCTTATTTTTTCAATTAATAATTTCTATTTTTTTTTTTCAAAACACGCAATTTTCTCTATATTGGAATGAACACCATTCGAAAAATTACAGGGTGAATTAAAAAAAAGGGGCGTGTACTCATGTACGCGCGGTAGAAGTTATACTTCTTTGGCGTGATTGTGATAATAATTGATCAAACATATATATTAATTCAATAATACGATGTCTAGGGAGATCATAAATATAATTGACAATACATTAATGTAGTTAAATTATTAATATTTGTTTCTGAAATGGTACAAATGTATCTATTGGTTCGTGATAGCTAAAATAAGCTATAAATAAATTCGAAGACATTTAAGCCATGTATTCACTAGGGGACAAATTATCTCTCAACATCACGCGCGGCATAGAGTCTACGTGACGTTGCAACGTCGCGCACAGTTCCGCGACGTCGCGTACAACATAGTGGGGCATTTCTACGTACCGCGGAAACGTTGCCACGCGCACGGTACTTGAGCGAGCTCACGGGGACATCAGGCTGCGCGTCAGTATCACGTGGTATGTTTACAAGTGAATGCGCATGCGTTGTATCTGTCAACTGACATTAATGTGGGGAAACGAAATTATTGTTCTCCAACTCATCGCCGTACAATTTTGTGGGACACTTCAAACCGTGAATATAAAAATAAAATGATGTGAGGGCCAACAGCGTTCCTTAATATTGTCTTGCTTGGCTATGGAAGGCCCGATTATTTGTAATAAATTGTCAAAATCAGTTGTTGTCATTCGAGTGAAATTGACAAAAGATCCGTCAGACATTCGAAGATCGCATAGAATATCCATCCTTCTTTCTCTTTGGAGTAAATAATTTCGCACCTACCACCTTTTTCTCGCCTTACGTTTCAATATACTTGTTAAAATAAATAGATACGCAGCTGTCATCCTCTTCCTGTCCATCCGGGTCCCTCTGATGTTGACAATCACCCGAGAGAAATCTTCAATATCTTGGAAAGCTTGCAGCGCTTCTCTGATTCTTATCCCGATCCATTCTTGTATATTTCTAAGCCAGGACAGCTGTTTTCTTCCGACTCCTCTGCAGCTTTCAATCTTCCCTTCGACAACCAATTGAAGTAGGATATATTTTCCTCCTCTCATTATGTGACCAAAATACGATGTCTTACGGAACTCGATTGTTGTAAACAATTTTCTTTGGATATTGGCACTGTGTAAAATTTCAATGTTATTTATCGTGTTGGTCCAAGATATCCTTAACATTCTGCGGTGAATCCACATTTCGAAAGTCTCTAAGGCTCGGTTGTTTCAAGTTGGATCAAAGTAATAGTTCGTTTAAAGCATAGATTTTTGCGTTCTCCACCAATCAGACGATCCGTTTTCGTAAATATCTATGCTTTAAACGAACGCTTAGTTTAATCCAATCTGAAACAACCGACCTTAAGCTGCTTATAATGCCAACCTTGAGGGTCCATGCTTCAACACCCTCAGAATAGAACCAACCACATGTAACATTTAATCAACCTTTTTCTAAGCTTCAGATTGATATCATCAATGATCATTGCAAAAAAGACTTTTCACCTTATTAAATGATGCACGAGCCGCTTCTATTCTACATCTAATTTCCACCTCAGGATCCAACTTTTCAGTAACGGTACTGCCCAAGTACTTAAACTGTTTTCTCTCTCTATGGATCGGTTGTTTCAAGTTGGATCAAAGTAAAAATTCGTTCAAAGCATAGATTTTTGCGTTCTCCACCAATCAAACGATCCGTTTCCGTAAAAATTTAAACGAAATTTTATTCTAATCCAACTTGAAACAGCCGGGTATATGTCAGACGGCACTTGCTTGAATACCAAATTGGAGTACATGTTAAACAAAGTAGGTAAGAGCATTAACGTATTATAATATAGACATGTTATTTCCATACTAGCTATGTAGCAAATATTGTATTGAAAGAGTCAACAAATCATGACATAATTATCTCACAATCGCTCTGCGTGTAGACAGAAAAATCAGGTAATTTGAAGTCACGGTGACTAAAATAACATACTCATTCTTATAATAGTGTACGATACTGTGTTCCTTTTTCCCGGGACTTTCTTTTCGGCGTAGCATCGCGCCCGATCACAAGGTCCGTTCGATAACGAATGCAAAGAAGGCAATTACCATAATTTTAAGTTGCAAAGATTTCATGCTTGTAACGTATCTACAGTTTATTATATCATTGGGTTAGAGCATATGTTCATCCTTGTCAGACTCCACGCTTAATGGGAATATTTGTGAAGTTTTTCCATTTCCTAGTTTACATTGCGTATATAAATAATTTTCAAATTATGTCTGAATGATATATACTTTGCATATTTAAATAATTTCCAAAATACAAATGATTTGCTTATAGTCTTTCTTGGTTGGTTTATTGATTTGCTTCCGTTTTTAAATAAAAAAATAATGTTTTGAATTTAAAAAATAACTCACATTGCGGCGATACGGATTCCTTTTTGCTACCATAATTTTTTTGGAGGTGAAATGAAATAAAATACATAAAAATCGTGCTAATGATGTTGACTTTATTAAAAAGATAATTTTATACCATTAGTGTTCAAATATATTTTTTCTAATTAGCAACATTTTTCCCAGCGGTAGCCAATTTGATAGCTGAATTGTACTCAATTTGATTTGCCAATTCCACCATGATTAGACTTACGCCAGTACAACTCTTGCAAATTGTGCAAATTTATTTCGAAAATCGTGGTATCGTAATTATATTCAAATACTAATAGCATAACATTATCATTCCAATAATGCCAATACCTTGAATATTACCACGATTTATATGTGTTTTATTTCATTTTAACGTTCCATTCCGCTTAAAAGAGTGTTGAACTGAACTGAAGAGTATGTACCAGAGGGGATATGAAGCAGAGAAAGACCCAAGTTGAGGTGGATGGATTGTGCCGAAAGGGACCTCAATATGCAATGCACAGTCGATTGAAGGAACGTGGCCGCTAACAGGGCGGAATGGCGATGACTCTTAATGGAGGTCGAATCCTACCCCGGGATGCAGTGCCGAAGAATATTATTATTATTATAGCTCTAAAAAATAATGAATTTCATTATCATCATAATCATCATTTCAAATCATAATTATACCTCCAAAAAGTACACCTCTTACTACTTACTACATGGCTTCACGTTCCATTTTGCCGGTATAATTTAAATTGGTCCACAAGAAAAAGCGCGAAAAATACACTAGTGTCGCATTTTAAATATGTACATAATATCAATGATTCTGGTGACGATTGGCTCGAGCAAATCAGCATCGGCCATAGATATGAATAAGATCGTCACTTGCCGCTATTCTTTATTTTCTATAATTCTATGTTCTATACTATGCTCGTTGCTTTATGGTTGCTTTTTGACAATTTTACGTGACGTTTTGATAAAAATGTAAATAGGGTTAAAGTTCACTGTGCAATCTCTTTTTAAATATATTTTTTATTCTATATGTGGCGCCGGTATTTCATTTCGTCAGTTTAGAGTTGGCAGCGGCTCACCGGCTGACTCGGCCTCTCGTATTAAAGTCGTCATTTAAGATTCACAATTTAATATTAAGGGATAAGAATACCAAGAATGGCATCTGCAAGAAAATTTTCAAAGGTAAGATTTTATATTATTGTCACGAGGCAATACAAAGACACATTACATGTCGCATACATCTTAAGCTCTTTATTAATACTAATTTCTTGCAAAGTACACAAAACTATTTTTTAAGTAAAATTATATATTAGTAATAAAATTTGATGATGAGAATGTATAAGTAATAAAAGTACATCTATAATATAAATCAATGCTTTCAATTCTGACAAAAAATAATTTGATATATTCTATTAGGAGATTATTCTGAAAATGACAAGATTGTTATTTTGTATATTTAATAGACGAGACATAGATTTACGACATTCCGCCTTATTCGGTGATTACTACACCAACACTCAAAATACACGGGACTTATTTATTTATGCCCAATTAATTATTTAGTTAATTAACATTTACGACTTTTGCAATTTTTAGACGACACCTTTGGAAAGTAGTCGAAGTTCTACCTGGTTTAATTAGTGTGATATTTTGATTGAGGAAAATGTGGGGTATAAGGGATTCGTAAATAATTGTCATTAAAAACCCAAGACAGGAAGCAGAAATTGCATTCTGTGTTTTTACGTCTACTTGTACGACGGTGCAATATCACTTTTCAACACCCAACAGTTGTGCAGTAATGGCATATAAACTACTTTAAGTTAAAATAAGTACATCAATATTTTGTTATGCATACAAGGATTGTAATGTCGGACTTCCGCAATGTCTGGGTGTTCTTAAGGGGTTACGTGTAGTCAGAGGCGCAAAAAAATAGACATTTTCAAAATTTTTTTTTGAATGGTTGTTTAATGTTTTGATTCAATTCATAATACCAACGTTTTACACTATATTTTAAGAAACTATACCGAAAATTTCAAATAAAATTATTAATACTGGACCACGATAGAACCTCGTTTCTTGACCCCTGTTTTGCAAGTAGTGCCTCGCGGTGTCCATCAGTGCTTCTTAGTGGTTTATCTAAATTTAATGAAACAAAAAGAAATTAGTAGTTCAATAGTTAATCTTGTGCTTAATCGAAGCTTTTTTATTTTTTTTCAAATTTAGCAAAATGGCGGTCTTTGAAAGCTTAATTATGAATTTTGAGGGAAAAAATCACTCATTTATTATTTATAAAAAAAAAAGTTTAAGTCAAAAAAAAAATTCCTTCGATTAAGCACAAGTTTTTAATGCCTAAAATATGATGTTTAAATTTCATTTAAATCTGTCGAGTAGTTTTTAAAATATCGTGGACACCGTTTTTGAAAATGTTATTTTGAGATAAACGTGTTTAAAATTTTATGCATAAATAATTAATACAAATACAATTTTAAAAATTACTTACGTAGAGTCGTCTATTTCTGGTACATATAATACATCTTCTGCCGATGTGTAAGCCTCCAAGATGTTGATTTTTTTTTATCTATGTCTCATTTTGCTTTCTCGAGTGACCTGATTTGCACGTTGGTCAGCAATCTTTATGCGCTCTGTATCGAGTTTTTCAGCGTACCGGTGTGCATTAGGTCCATAATGTAATCCTATGCATTGGCAATCATTAATATTCCTTGCATACCTTCATGACGTCTCATTATAAATTTTTGAAAATGATTATAATACAGCACAACTACCTATCGACTGCTGGGTTTCACTGCCACTGAAGTACTAACACTAAATCAAATCTCAGTTAGCCTAAAGGGTCTTATGTCTAAAAGTAGAAGTATAAAAGAAATTTCCTACATTATTCTTAGAATTAAACAGGTAAAAACCGCGTTCCGCAGCAGTCGCGCCGTTTGTCAGCCCGGCCGGCTCTAGTAGCGTCCGCGTATCAGTACGGGCGGCAGCGGAGGGCCCTGCAGTTATCTTTGGATATCTTTAAAACTAATAACCGGATCGAGTTGATATTTTCACACAATATTTTTGAAACATTTTGCTTTAAGAAAATACCAAAAAAAAAAATTCGATTTTTTAAAAATCCTGACTACACGTAACCCCTTAAAAAAGACCTGTTTATTTGATGTCAAAGCGATATTTATATCCTCACGCAAACAAGTCATTGCAGTCTGGAGTTATAAAATATAAGTTTTTGATGAGTATTATATAAAATAAGTATTAATATTATTTGAAAAGTTGGTAGAAATCAGTCTGTTTTATACACATCTACTACTAATTTCTTAATATAAAGAGTTCAAATATTAAAGCCAATATTTTCTTCACAATGATAGAAATTAGTGATGCAACGAATACTACTTTCGCGAATACGAATATCAAACCTACTATTTGGCGGATACGAATACGAATAATTCAACAGGGTAATAAATAATATCCCAGTGTTCTTTTTTTATTGAGAGATTTAATAATTAAAATTTACCACCGGCAAATTTTTGTTAAAAAGCATAACATTTCTTTTATCCGTTTGTACATTCCCAGAGGTCGAAAATAAATTTGATTTTTCACGCTTACGAGAGGTCATGTTATTAGATTTAATTTGAAATTATTTTATAAGAGTTAACACTTTTACACACAACGGAAATAAAATGGAACGAACAATACTTATTACAAAACAAAAACTACATGGAATGAGCACCTAACCTTTTTAAAAACCCAAAAAAACTAGATGAAAGAACTTATGTTATGCTGTGAAACAAGAAACAAGTAACAATTGACAGCTTGAGTTCCATAGAAAAAAGAATTTGAGAACTCAACAAGTCCATTCATTCAATGTAAGGGGAATCCCCGATGACAGAGGTGTGTTCGGATGCACGGTGCACAGTGAAACCATAATTTGAGTTGCATTCAGTTATAAATAGTTTGTTTTTAATATTCGTAATGATATTCGTGATGATATTCGGCAAATACGAATATTCGGTGAATTTCTACTATTCGGCGAATACGAATATTCGTATTCGTTGCATCACTAATAGAAATATTGACATTTGACCGATGTCTTGACATTTCTTGACTTTCGAGTGTTGGGCTGACAATCTTGTTATTTTCAGAATATGGCCGTACAAGCACACTTGCTTGGGGCATCCGGTATCGGTCCCTGTACCGATAAAGGTAAAAATGAAACGCATGAAAAATTAGCCCAGCAATGCTAATGAAGTACCGATCTTCTGTGCACAGGTGCTCGGTGGGTGCAGTCGGCCGTACAGCTCCGGGCTGAAACTGCCCGAGGTGGTTATCGTGTCGGCTGTGCGCACACCCATGGGTTCCTTTGGGGGTGTGCTGTCTCCCATGTCCAGCACGCAGCTGGGGGCCGTCGCTGTGAAGGCCGCCATAGAGAGGGCTGCGCTGCCGCCGGAAACCATCACTGAGGTACGTCTCAGTTTTGCTGTACGTGGATTCGATAGATCAACGCCAAACTTTTAATCTGACTGTAGACGGTGAATGTTTTAGCTTATCTATTAATGCGCACTATCAATATAAACATACTAGCTGTAACCCATCAAAAATGATGGTACTTTTACATGTAGGTTCCTAAAGAATAAGTTTTTTATTTATTTTATTAAAAAATAAATTTCATGAAAAAAAAAAATTTGAATAAGAATTTTTGTAAAAAAATATTATAAAAAAGTTATGGATGTTACACGAAGTTAATGGGACAGACAGACGAACAGATGGACAGCAAAATTATTATAATTAGGATATTTTTCATTTTTTTTAGTATATTCAAATTTTCAAGAACAAGAACTCGATTTTTAAAGAGTTAAGGTTGTTATTACGGTCGTTCGACATATACCTCCACCTCCGCGGGTAAAGGTCGTCCTCCTGATGACGTTGGATAAGTATCCAACGAAGCGTCGAGATTCACTTTTCGGTAATACATACGGTGCGTATAAAATATCCGAAATTACAGTTAAATACTCGATTTTTGTTCCCAAAAGGGATCTATCCAAACGTAATCTCACAGAGGTGAAGCTATTTTATATGGGAATGTAGGTAACGCTTGGGTGTTAGCCAACATGACAGGCTGAAGCCCCTGTAAACAACCAAACTTCCATACCTACTTTCCCATATAAAATAGCTTTGTCTCTTTGGGTTTTAGTGTACTTTGAAAAAAAATTAAGAGTTAAATGCAGATTTTTAAATGTTTCAAAGTTTATATTGTTAAAAAATATTTCTGACTTAAATTTTATAAATCGTTGGACAATATTAAATTTGAATATAACAGCCTAAATAAAATGAGGAAAACTTTGTATGTAATAAAAATATGAATCATTTTATAGTATCTAAACGGTTAGATGGTTTTAAATTATCCTATATACATTTCCACACAGCTATTCATTACTAAGGTATATTGCAAGAAGACCTCAAAATAGTGTTGGAACACATTGCAGGAGTATAATTTAGAGTCTTGTTGCCACTCATTTTTTTAATGTTATATTATGAAACAAAATTTCCAAATTTGAAGTCTGTCCAGGACTAGCTCTGTTAAGCATAGTTTTATTATGATATATACGTGCACCCACAATACAATCAGTATTCAACGAGGAATTTCACAAACATGACGAAGTCTTACTTTAAGAGGCGATATGTAATATTTTCTTGCCCCTTATCTAAGATATCTTTAGGAATTAATTCTTTACGTTGGTCATATCGAAGATTTGGGGCTTGTGCAGTAACAATATGAAAAAACATTATTTAATTTTGAAATGTTTCAAGTCACTAGAATTATAATTTTAACCAGCCACTGAATTGGTTTTCTGTAATTCCTAATCCTCCTCTCTATTCTGACACGAGCATATGTGGCAGGTGTTCCTGGGCAACGTTATCGGGGCCGGAGCGGGACAGGCGCCCGCGCGGCAAGCGGCGCTGTGGGGGGGACTCCCTCCTGCCACCATCTGCACTACCGTTAATAAGGTGTGCGCCTCGGGGCTCAAGGCCATCATGCTGGCTGCGCAGAGCTTACAGCTGGGTACTCATGCGGTCGCACTAGCTGGGGGCGCGGAGTCCATGTCTAATGTGCCCTTCTATATGCGTCGAGCTCCGCCCGCATACGGTGGCGTGCAAATGATGGACGGTATTGTATTAGACGGCCTCACAGATGTGTACAACAAATTTCACATGGGCAATTGCGCCGAGCATACGGCTAAAACTCTCGGCATCTCTCGCCAGCAACAAGATGACTACGCCATTTCCAGCTACAAGCGGAGTGCGGAAGCGTATAAAAATAATGTCTACGCCACGGAAATTGTTCCCGTAAGCGTGCCCCAGAAGAAGGGCAAGGAACCGCTGGTGGTGTCCGAGGATGAAGAGTACAAACGTGTGAATTTCGATAAGTTTTCTAAGTTAGCCACTGTCTTCCAGAAAGATGGTGGCACGGTAACTGCGGGAAATTCTTCAACTTTAAACGACGGCGCGGCGGCTCTTGTTTTGATGACAGCTGAGGCGGCGGCTCGCCACGGCTGTACCCCACTGGCCCGCTTGGTAGCGTCGCAAGACGGCGCTTGTCTGCCCATCGACTTCCCCATCGCACCGGCCGTAGCCATCCCGCCCCTCTTGAAGCGCGCTGGCAAACGCGTGCAGGACGTGGCACTGTGGGAGATCAACGAAGCTTTCAGTGCGGTAGTGCTGGCCAATCAACGCCTGCTGGAGTTGGACCCGGCCCTGGTGAACGTGCACGGTGGCGCCGTGAGCCTGGGGCATCCCATCGGCATGTCTGGGGCGCGCTTGGTGGTGCATCTTGTGCATGCCCTGCGTCCCGGCCAGCTGGGTGTAGCGGCCATTTGCAACGGTGGCGGGGGAGCTTCTTCGGTCCTCATAGAGAAGCTGTAAGTCGTGCCCCTGGGAGAGAGTGCTACATGTATACAGAGTAATAAAAGCTACACCTGATGTTTACAGAATGGTCTGTCCTTGGGTTTGGCGACGTCCTCATTGCTCCGTAGTCTGGGGCTGAGCTTTAATCACAAGTAAATAATGTAACACACACAAGCCAACATTTGTAAACAATTTTTAATGATAACAAAGATAAAAAAAATTCTATCTCGTTTTTCAGAGTTTATATGTTTTGTTATGCCATTGTACGATAGTTAACTATTTTTAGACACTTTTTACATCCCGAAAATATTAAATATTGTTATAAGACTGAAGTTTGATATTTTATTAATCGGTCAATTTTTTATATGCCCAACTCGGCGTGAGACGTTATTTTTGAAGTCGTTTTGGATAACGATAGCAAAAATGGTAGTTTATTGCAACAACAGATTGCTTTCGATGGCTAATGGCTGCTTCGTGGCCTGTGTTTAATTTTTTAATGTTGTAATATATTATTTTGTTTTAAAAAAACTGGAAAGCAGTCTAACATGGTACAACCAATGAATGCAAAGTTAATGATCACGGATCTCACAGCTTTATTTATGGATTCGAAATGTATGCTTGATAATTATTATTTTAAAATATTCACAGTACATTCTCTCGCCTTGCCGACAAATGCCAAAATATTACCAAAAAAATAATAATGTTATAATTTAAACAAATTTTCTTTTTTCAAAAAAAAAATATATACTCAATAAAAATAATTGAAAAAGTAAACAATTAAAAAATTATTAATAAATAAATAAAATATAACAAATAATTTATTTTTAAAAAAAGCTGGGGATTTGAAAGCACGTACACCAATATTCAAAGTCAGGCATTTATATTATAAGGGTGTCTTGTAGTTAGTAGCAAAAACTTTGGGGGAGTCTTCTTCATTAAATTTTTAATGGAAAATATTTTTAACACTTTGGGTGAAATTATGGAAAAAGTTATGGAGATAAGCAACATCAATGTTTTTATATTCCAATATTTATGACTTATTTTCCGTGTACACGCTTTCTGTCGATAATAATGGAGAAAATAATTTATTGAAAAATATCATGGAAACTTTAACTCAGATGGCAATATCAGAATTTTGACTTATGACTTATTTTATTCACAAAACAAGACTGAGCAAACTTGAAAAAATCTAATCTTGTTATTTTAATAAAATCTCTTCAAATTGATATTCCAAAATAACCTAACACTGACTTTTGTTATTCCAAGATGGTAGCGTAGGATCCTGAAAATTTTGGTTTCTGATGCTCCTATTAATGTGGAAAGTTGTTACTTCTTCAAATAGGGATATTCTGATATATATTTTTTTTAATGATATCAGATGTAGTGACAGCAACGGGCCGTCCTGGCCGGGGGTATCCTTCTATTGACTCTGCCATGCTTGAAAAGTCCACCTCACTTGTAAATTGTGGTTTTATCAGGGCCCTGATCCGCATTAATAGCTTCCATCTCATTCATAATGGTTTGAGGCAGTTTTCCTTGCTTGACAAAGAACTTTGTAACTGCTGGTTCGATGTTGTCCATAGTCAGCAGTTTACTTCCGGATTGATATTTGCAGGGGAATATCTCGTAAACGAATGACGTAGTAGGGCTGAGACTTGGCATATATACTCATAATAAAATCCCAATTAGCACAAAACTATGTGAATGGATATACATAATCCCCTCCATTCTGCAGACTTTTGGACCTCCCTACGTACATGAGTTTAGAAATATTTAAAGTTTTTGGTACACAGATTTGGAAAATATATGAGACCGCTATTCTCTTTTCAAAAAATTCTCGATACATGATATTTTGTAACATTGGAGTACTATTTTCATTTATTCCGTTATATGTCATCTAAATTCTGTAATTTCCTAGCTAATATGAGTGTATTATATATTTTTAAAAATGTACATATTGGAATAATGTTAAATTTTTTCCGTAATACTCGTTTAGCTCCGGCTAAATGTATTGTATTTTGTAAACTTTTGTTAGATAGCGTCAATTTATAAGACACCTAAAGATAATGATATTATTGATTTGAAACGGATAAGTTATGACACACTGTGGTGTACATGGATACAAGTGCATGGACTTATGATACATTGGCATGTAGGGACGACAGTAACAACGGGAACACAGCAGCGTGCACATCACACCATAGTGGCTAGCAGTCTCCCGTCCGGCAACAGCTTTTACTCTACCTCATTCGTAAATTGTAATTGCACAATTCATTGTAACTAGCGTTGCATAAATCAGTGTTTTTCAAGTAAGTACTCATCCGAACACCAATGATGATGTAATTATGTTGGTGAATGTTCATGCAAACCTTATTCTGATACAGTTAGACTCATCACCGTGTATGGTAAACACGAGAGAACTAATATTTGATGACTACTTTTAGGAAATTCTGCCTGGCTTTTAATAAATTTAAGAACTTCATGAGCCAAGGAGCTTGGGTGCGCAGGAGGTGAAGGTCCTCCATTTCACTCAATCGGTGGACTTGTATTAATATTTTAGTCATAACTGGTTACCTGCCAGTATCATATGAGGGTGTTTCAAGAAGTAAGGGCAAATTCACAATTTTTCATGAAACGAATATCCATAGGCATTTCAAACTGCTGCGCAGCGAACATAAATTCTTGGGGGAGGTATTGACACTTACTTTATTGGAAGGAAAATGTGTGCAACATGGCAGCATCCTTAGCTGTTTGCTCCATCAAGTTTTTGTGGTCAGAGACTGAAACCTTGTGAATTTCGTAGAAGAATTATGCAACAGTTTAGAAATGCCTGCATTTGTGGGAGTACAGTACAAGGAGACAGGAGGAGGTAGGTGAGTTTGAAAATAAGGAAACATCAATCCTTAGTGAGCAACGTTCTGGCCCTTCGAGCTCGGCCATCATTGATGAGAAGGTGAGTTGCGCTAACATCATTATGTGTGAAAGCAGATGCATATCTTTAGAAGGAAATTGGATATCAGTATTGCATTTGGACATACTGCTGTCATAGATGTTCTCAAGTATTATAAGTTGCACTGTGACTGGCTAGGATACTGACTGATGAGAACAGGATGGATCATGTTCACTTCCACATACTTCACTGTGTAACAATGAAGAAGATTACTATTGATGATGAGAAGCTAAAAAAATCAGAGCATTCTTGACTGAAAGCGCGACCAAGAACTTTTTTCCTGATGCAATAAACAATATGGTGCAACAGTGCATTGAAAAATGTGTATGTCAAAGACGTTTAATAAAGAGAGAACTGGTAGGTACTCCGTCTTCCTATTGATAATGAAGCAGCCCTATGTATAGGCATGGGGAGTTGAGGCACAGGGCTTCCAATGCTCGGCAGATCTCAAAATTACCCAAACGTAAATGGTATTTCTTGCAGTAACACCCCGAGTCAATTTTTGCAAAATGACATATTTAAAAAAATTATTTGATTTTCACTTATTTTTAAAAATGATTTAACGCCGAAATGGATTATATGTGGGGTATAAAAGCAAAGACAGTAATGTCCAAAATAAAATTTAATACAGTCATCAAGGATTACTAATTTATAATGTACTGAATTCGAGATTTCATAGGAAACATGATTTTGGAAGGATTAGATGCATAACATCTAGAATTCAGTGCATTTTAAATTAGTAATCCTCGGTGGCTACATATGATATAGTCCAGTCAAAGTAGACATTCGGCCTTGGGTAAATTCCCGGAAAGTTGAATTTTGGCATGGACCTTGATATAATTGTTCTTAATAAAATATCAAAAGTCCCCTTAAATCTGGGTCGTGCTAAACTTTTTACGAAGGGTCAAAGGTCACAAAAAACTACTATATGTAAATATCTTGTTAGCGTAAGATTTAAGACATGTATATCCAAATTGTAGCTTATAAAATTCCTTACAAAAAAGATTCAATGACTTTTTTCATATGAGTAACCGTTTTGGAGAAACAGCTATGTACAATTATACAGGTGTCTCGTTCTTCTTCTTTCAATTTTGAAAAGAAAATATTCTTTAAACTTTGGGTGAAATATCGACAGTTAGGTTAGTTTGTTAGTTACAGATATTTATCCATGGTCATCATATTCCCCCGGTTTCTCCCGGCCCTTCAGGAGTTTTTTTAACTGTTTAAAGTTAATCATATATAATTATCATTATCATTCTTACGGTAATGGTAATTGAATGGAATTACGAACTGTACATATCTACTTGTGTATACGTTGAGAAATTTTAATTGTAAACTTTATTTTAAAACAGAGTTGATTTATCCTGAAGTTAGTGCTATTTTTAATAGAATTTTGTATATTGAATGTGATTGATTATTTTCAAAAATCCAATTCATTACCAGTTATCCATAGATAAAACATCTCAAATACAGGGTGTTTCGTGGTTATGAAATGCAACTAAGAAATGCTTGATTCAGCTCTGTACGATTGTTCGTCTGCACAATTGTATTTTATATTTGAAACACAACCTAAAGATAGATAGCGTAATAATCAATATTCTATTAGATATAAAGAAAATTTTTAATTATCTATCATTCACCTACATGTTTCCACAACATTTCTCAAGGGCCAAGAAACTTAAATAAATAAAGATTACCAATTACAAAGAAAGAGAAAACAATTATTGCAAAAAAAGAAAATGGTTCATTTTTGTGTCGAGAATAAATGGAGAAAAAAAATAACAAAAAACATTTAGGCGCTAAGGTATATTAACAGCACTTTTAAAAGCAGACAAACTCATTAAATAAAAATATCCCTCTAACGATGCTAATACAACAAACACGACTTCTCGATAAACAATGAAACAAAAAAAAATTGAATTATATTCCTTTTAATTTATTACGGTGAGAGGGGGGATAGTTGGGGGAAAGGGAATGTATCATTTTAAAATTTGGAATTAATAGTATTAAATTTAATTTGGAGTGCATTACATTTATGAATGTTCTTAGGTTTTCACGGCCACTCAGAATCTTCTGGTTTGTGTCTTCTGGGGTATTATGCCGTGTTATTACGACCTTTCTGGCTGATTTTTCGGATCCCATTGCAGGGTCCATCATCAGGGCTTATGTGTGACACATCAGCCCAGGTATATTGTCGCTGTAAATATATTAAATCCTATGAGCCGTTTACTACATTCTGAGATGAACGAATCAATTTGTCATTTTTTCATATTAATAATGGAGATATACTAAAAAAACATTGCCGTTCATCTGGAAAGTCTGCCTAGTAATTATTTAAAATATTTTTTATAAATCTAGTCTGCGCAATTATTTTTTGAAACAGTTTTATATGTTTATCTCAGAATGTACTAAAATGTCACGTAGGATTAATTATATATATATACAGCGGCGATATATTTTGCACCGATTCCTAAAGAATAAAAATTTGAGTTTTATAAACTCTTTGGTTTATGTAGAAAACTGTCATTTATATTTTAAATCGCATTACATATATCAAAATACATATTACATTTTATGTTACTTTTAAAATGCCGTGACATGTTTTATTTCTTTTTTCATTGTTACTTTATCTATATGGCGTATAACTTTATCTATTTGTATTTATGAACTTGTGGTTGTCGAAGCTTCGCTTTTATAGGTTGTGTGTTATAATTATATAACTTTGTAATATTGAGCGATAATGTTTGTTTAAAAATAAAATATTAGAATTTAACCTGAAATTAGCAAATTAATAATAATAAATTTAGAAGTACCTAACTTCATGTTTAACCATTCTAATATCAAATGAAGATATTGTATAAGTACCTATGTCAACATTATTCAATTATGTAGATGCAAACGGAGGACATTGAAGCTTTCATTATTTAAACAGCAATCATGGAACCTATAGCAGCATTGACAATAATGTAAGGTGAGAAATCAAGCCAGAAGTGAAAATAGCAGTTTATAAATATTTTAAGCTCTTTATTAACCAAACTAGCCATACACCTGTGAAAAATCACGGGACCTAATAATTGAGGGATTTTAAAGCTGAACATTTATGAATAGAAAACCATTTGTTTTTTTAATTGTCTATTCACTTAAACCTAAAACTAAATAAAATAATAATATAAAAATGTCAAGACTGTGTAATTTCAGCCTTTGCGTTTTGATTGAGCCGCGCGCTGATAGCGTTTCATGTTCTAATTATCTAGAGTTTTAGTATAATTCCAGCAAATTAAGAATTTACAAACCGACACACAGACGACAGCCAACGTAATTATTTTATTTTGATAGATTACTAGCTTATTACAAAGTTCATTAATAACTATTTTTAAAATGTAATTATATAACGTATTGAAATTTGATACTTATTAAGAATGCATTTTAATAAAGAGTAGCTCGTTGGTCTTATGGTTAGGACTCTCGCCTCGTGATCCAAAGGTCGTGGGTTCGAACCTCACTCCAGACCAGTAAGTTAGTCCTATTTTCATATCACAAGCGTTTAGCTTAGTTTGAAAATAGTAAAAATATTGATATGACACGTATTCCGTGTTCGCATCTCTATTAAAAAATAATAATAAAGTGCAACAAAAATATAAATCTAAATCAGTGCATTATTCGATATGCCTAAGTGACTGCAACAATAGTTCAACATTTTGCAAAAAATAAGTCAGAAATATTGAAAAAATGCAAACTTTAATATTGCATATCTCCATAACTATTGATGTTAGGTCATGGTTGCTTGAACATTTTCAACTCATAATTCAAGGCAGAAATCCACCTGTAAAGTATTGTGAACTGACTCTTTTACACCCTGTATACTTTCAAGGCAATTTGATGTCACACTATTAGGAATATAGCCTTAGATGGCAGAATATGGGCTAGCATATTATGAGAGATGCTGGAAATCAATTCTCCGTTTCTCCAAAATTTTAACATCTAAAAGGCTTTGGGGTTACCTGGCGTTGATCCCGGAACCAGTAAAGATGAAAATTAAAGAGAAGATAAAATGAATATAAAATAAAAAGTATGTAAAAATTTCTAACGGTCTATTTCTAACAGAATTAACTAACCTGACCCACTGATTAAATGTGCTCTTTGTTAAAAATAAATAAGAATGACAGAAAGCTTGATAATTTTGAGAAAATCGTACCGAAATAGCAATGATTGCCATTTTCAGAAAATGGCTGAATATTATTTATAATAATTTAAATTTTGAGATGATTTTGCATCAAAATAATTTTGAATAGAAGTCAATTCTTTCACATTGATTGAATTAATTTTAATTGGTCCATAGTTAACTTACACAACAGTCTATTCTGAAAGTGGATGCTGTAATGTGGTTTAGTATTTATAATATTTAGTTTAATGTTTATCTAAAATAGTAAAATCTTTTATAGAAACTACTCAGACTGATCATGGAGAGCTTAAATTTATTCTCAGACTTTATTGCAGATTAACGTTATTACAGTCTTTGGACATATTTAAGTGTTCATTAAAACATATTTTATAAGAACCGTATATTTTAAGAGAAACAAATGTCGACATTTCGCTGAAGTCTTACTCAGCTTCATTAGGAGAGCGGCCTATCACGGCAGAAGTGTAGGCCTTCGGGCTTTTCTGCGACGTCTCTTAAAGGTGTATTTGGCGCTCTGTTCTCACGACATTGATTCCACCATAAGAGACGTTGCAGAAAAGCCCGAAGATGTAATTAGTACATATTGCACACTGGCGACCTCTATCCTAGAAGAAGTGAACACTCCACAACAAAGTGCATATACATAATTTACGGCCTCGGAATAATCAGTTTGGCCTACACCTCTGCCGTGATAGGCCTAGTAGGCCGCTACAAGCCGATATTGCCCCGACTCCCGAATAACGCCTTGCGGCAGGCGTGTAGCGGCCTTTTAAGTAGCGGCCTTAAAATATACTGTCTGTATAAATATCCATTTTATTGAATTTAATTGCAGATATTCATATTTATACAAAGTTGCATGTCTTAGTTTGTTATGGTGGCAATTATTTCTTGTTGCAGGAAGGACGGACCGGGGCAGGATAGGAAAGCAGTTCTGACGTTGTACACGCGCACTCCATGCCCGCTGTGCGATGAGCTCAAGGAAGAGCTCATTCCCTTCTCGGAGAGACTGGTGCTCCGGACTGTAGACATTACGCAAACGGACAGCAACCGTCTGTTTCCTCTCTATAAATATGAAGTTCCAGTTTTGTTCTTCAACGGAAGATACTTGTGCAAACATCGGCTGGACACGGGGTTACTGCAGACAAAGCTGGAAGAGTTTGAGAAGAATATTAACACGATGTAACTATTGTAAAAATTATATTTATATTTATTGTGCAATTTAAATAAATTATTTTAATGTTTATTACTTATTGAAATCATTTCACCATATTACTATTAACTTTGATTTATTGTAACAAAATACATCCAAGCTGTGCCCAATATCATTACACAGCGGACATCGAGTCGTTTCTCCCAATCATTTGTGTACACTTGGATGAGGAATAATTTGGTATATTAATGACTAACTATACGAGGGAAGGGTGGGACATATTGCTATACAGAGTGACACCAGATGGGCGCCACGAATATGGAAGTGGAGGCCCTGGAGTGTCGAAAAATCACCAAAGAGATGGACCGACGACATTATATTGATGCCTGGATGTGGAGGGGTTAAGACAGAGATTAGTGGAAGAAGTTGGAAGAAGTCTATATCCAGAAAAATAAGAACTCTGTGAGTTTAATAATAAATTGTTTTGAGGATATCTTCATAACCAATAAAATGTCCAATTGCGGTATTAAAACAATAATGCAGATATCTGAACAGTAAAAAAAATAATTCATTGTCATAAGTTAATCTTGAAAGGCAGAACTTATTTGGTTATTTCTAATTTTGAAGCTGTTTGTTTATTCGCTGCGGAATTCCATTTTAATGATTTAATAATTAAAATTATTTTTAAATTTTTTCCACTATTTCTTTTTTGACTGTACCGTTTTCAATCTATCACGGCCATTTTCAAACCGGTATATTATTCTCTTTAGCTAGAGCATTTATACGATTTTAGTACAGGGGTGTTTAATGCTAGAAACACGTTAATAAATAATATCACACTTCAGTCCACTTCACCAATCTTAGAGCTTTTAGGGGTAAAAAATACCCTTCCCCACCTCATGTCCCCTGACCTACCTGATTAGTTTGATAAATTTTGTATTTAAGTTAGTTATTATCTATACCTGATGATGAGAGGGACTGCTCCTCTGGAAACTATAGTAGTAATTAATGACTCATATTGTGTGTGTACTACAAAGTAAAGTAAAACATATTTTAAATTACACAATGTAACGTGTTTCCACCCATGATAGAATACCACATCTCTCAAATTTTTGGAAGTTGTATTATTACAACATACATATGAAATGGATTGTAAAATTTAAACGTATAATATACGAATTCCAAAAAATTGATAGATGTGGTATTCTATCATGAGTGGAAATGGTGAATGTTACGTTGCGTGAAGTGATCACTTAAGCCAGCCGTACGATAGGTCGTAAGCCCTATGAACACCCAAAGACTTCCATACCTACTTTCCCATAAAAAAAAATATATAATTTTGTCTCTATGAGACATCTATAATATTTGATTTGATAAAGTATTTTATCTTCATAAATATTGATATTCGTACATTATTGCTTAAACATTTTATACTCATAATTTAGGTAGCGACCTACCTGTAAAATATTACGCCTTTATTTTTGTTTTTTGTGTATTTAATAAAAATACTTTTTTTTCCAAAAAATTGCTGTGTATGAGGTAGGTATGCAAGGTGTCTTTTTTGACTCCCTTTCTTTTAACTCATAGCGTCTGCTTATCAGGTTGTGTGCTTGGCTGCCGAAAAAACTTTGGATCGATTTTTAACCCTTTTCCCGTGATCTAATCGAGCTGAAACTTTGCAGGCAGACTCGTGGCGACGATAAAAATGATCTAACAAATTTTCGTTTAAAAAATTAATCATTATAGTATAATTTTGGATTTATCAAATTTTTAATGGTTTTTTCATACAAGTTGTATGGAGATTCCGACGCATATGGTAGACACGAATCCCGAAAATGAGAAAGGGAGTATTGTAAAAACTTGGTTTTTATGGGTTAGTTTTTTACTCTCTTTCCTTTAACTCGTAGCGTCTGCTTGCTTGCTTGTCTGTCGAAAAAACTTTGGATCGATTTTTAACCCTTTTCCCGTGATCCAATCGAGCTGAAACTTTGCAGGCAGACTCGTGCCGACGATAAAAATGATCTAAGAAATTTTCGTTTAAAAAAAATTAATTATTATAATATAATTTTGGATTATTCGAAATATTTAATGTTTTTTTCAAATTGGAATCATTCTATATGAGTAATTAGCTCGACGCGTGTATATCACGAAACCTGATTCAAAAGCGAAAGGAAGTATAATAAAAACTTGGTTTTTATGGGTTAGTTTTTTTATTGTTTCGGCACTTAGTTCTGCTGCTGAGAGTGGCGCTTTATCCTCTACGTCTGAAAAAAATGACGCGTTGATGAGCCGGTTGATTTGAATGCGAGACTGATTTTGCAAGCTTATTCCATTTCTGCTTTCCGCGGTGGCCGATGGCCGACCGCCGCGCAGCACGCAGCAGCGAATGCACTCCGCAACACTGGCGCAAGATCAGGAGAAAAGTGCCGCGTCCTCGCCCGGCACCTCGCCGGCAGGGCGGACCCGGCGCGGGCCGCGCTCGGGCTCCAGACGGGCCTTTCCATCCGCGCGACCTGTGCGCCGGCCGCGCGCGAGCGGGACGGGCTTACGCGGCGGGGCGCGCGAGAGAGCGAGGCGGCGGCGGCTCGCCCGGCCAGGGGAAATCTACCGCGGCCGCTTTTAAAAATGTTACGAATCGTTTTATTTGACGAATTTTAAACGGAAACGAAGTAATTGATTAGTATTATTATTATTAATACGCGAACCGACTAGATGCTTTTTGCGATCGAACAACATTCAATATTCTTTTGAAGATTTTTAAAAATATTTATTTAACCAAATGTTAAATAATTAGGATGAATATTATGTGTATATTAAAAATATATATTAAAAATAATTTTGCTTAATCTTCTGGTTCGTGTCTTCTGGGGTATTATGCCGTGTTATTACGACCTTTCTGGCCGACGTTCCGGATCCCATTGCAGGGTCCATCATCAGGGCTGATGTGTTGTTGATGGTGGACGCTGTTGTTGTTGATGATGGACCACGCAATGGGATCCGAATTTCAATGGGGGACCGAACCGACAATGGGGGAATTTTACCGATTTCGTATAACGACGGTTAAATTAATGACAAAAAATACACTTTTTATAAACCATTAGATGGATTATTTTTTTCACTTTTAAACAATCCAAAAAAGTCAATATGGAATTTTTTGCAAATTCCGTCATTGTTCTACGATCATGACAATATAATAAAACAGTGTTTTTCAAATCGTATTTAACAACTTTTAAACTGTCGGCAAGGGGAGCAGCGCCCGCTCTCACTAAGGGAAATTTTCGGTAAAAGGAGACAAGCTCTGTATTCCAGACAACATAAATGGGAGACCTCAAACTTTTAGGTCAGCGTCTACTTCAGCGGTGGGAAGGGTTGTGGAACCGGCAAGTCAGTTCCAGAAAACTAGGTCCAGCGAACGGGCATTTGCGGTGGCGGGCCCCAAAGCATGGAAATCTTTGCCCTCCCTGATCAGAAACACTGATTCAGAGACTTTATTTAAGAAAAGACTTAAAACAACAAAACAAATAAAAGACAAAAAACAAAAGGCAATTGTTTACAAAATCTTTCCCAGAACCTTTTTAATATTCGTTGTTTTCTTTTAGTATTTTATATTTTGAGGTGTTTTTATTTTTCATTTGGTTATTCTATGATTTTAGTATGTAAGAGTTTTTTGTGTGTAAAGCGCCTTTGAGGTGAAATTTTCACAAAAATGGCGCTATATAAATGATCCAGTATTATTGAATAGCTATGTCCACCAATACCAAACTAGAAATTCTATTAAAGGATGGCAAAGAAATGACAAAAAGAATTTGAAGTTAGGACAAACGCATTTGCATACCTAGGCCCAAAAAGATATAATTTGATACCGAATAACTTTAAAAAAATGGGACCACATGCTCTGAAAAAACAATTAAATGGGTGGCTCATTGAAATCGGACGAGAACTATCTGAGAAAACCCTAAAATGAATTCCTGTGTAATGCTGTGTAATTTTCTCTCAATGCTCAATTTTTGCTTATTTAAAATTTTTATTATATATTTTGTAATTTATATATTTTTTTCGTATTCTCTTTTTCCTTAACTTTACTTTACCGATAATTCTGTATTTCTGTTCCAATTTTTTTTATCAAATTTAGATTTATTATATATTTGTTCATTTAAAAATTTATTGAAGTGTATACAGTAGCCGGCAAACATCTTGAAATTTTACGGCGTAGTGGGGGGAAGTTTGCGCATGTACCATCCCACCAAAGAGACCCAAATTTTGTCTTCTGCGCATTTCCCCACTACGCCAAAAATTTCAAGAAGTTTGCCGGCAACTGTACTAATTATTTTATCAAATTTAAATTTATTATATATTTGTTCGTTTAAAAAATTTATTGTAATGTACCTATACTAAATTATATTCTTCTCTTTTTGCTACATAAATAGTCGACTGCCTTCAAACAGTTAATCCCTTGTTAGGCAGTCGAAGTGTAATACAATTTAAAAAAAAGATGAATAAAAACTATTATTATTATTATTATTGTTATTATTACGATCGCGGGCCCCGCTGGAGCGGCCCTGCGTCACCACGGAGCTCTCTCGGAACTGGTTGCCACAACACCAGCGGCCGACACAACAGTCCCCGTCTGGCCTGGTCTGCTCGCGGTCAGCTCGCGTCTGCCAGGAGCGCCAGGCACCAGTGTCGCCAGGAGCGTCTGCCGAGGCTTCTCCGTGTTCCGTTCCGCTCGGCCGCGGCCGCGGATCGCGCGCTGTGTTGTGAGGGTGTCCCGAGTGGTGAATGTGCTCTGCCTCGTACCTGCAAACTGAAACTAAGGTAATAAGGGCCACGAAGTCCGCTTCTGGTCTTGCGAAACTTGCTGGTGGTGGTCCAGTCGGTTCAGTGGCCTTCTGTTATACCTGCCGCGTGTGTACCGAGCTGACACCCGCCTCAATTGCAGTTGATAACGTGCATATTTAAATTTCTCGAAAGGTCTGACTCACCTCCGAAAGTAGCCTTCCATTACTAGACCCAATCATCTCTTAACACCTGTCGTCGCGAATATTTAGAACGATCCGTCATCCTTTTTTATAGGATATACCTATCTCCAAGCCACGAACATGTAGGTAACTAGTTTTAGGTCGTTCTCGAATTTATTTTGTACATGTTTTTCTTCTGTTGTAATTTTTGGTGGTACCTACCTAGGTACGTGCCCACGAGGTTGTATCAGACGATTTAAATTGTTCATAATTATCAAAGAAAAGTGTGACCGATGCTTTATTACAAATTATTTAAAATGACACATTAATCACTTCACTTTGTACATACGGAAGCGGAATAGAAGAAGTTCCGGGAATTTGAATTTAAAGTAATTTTGGAATAAACATTCTTTATTGATCAAAGAAACACCTATTTAAAAAATGTTTTCAGATTTTTGCCGACGTTTCGGATCCCATTGCAGGGTCCATCATCTTGATCGTTGCCATTTGATTCTACGTATTTTTCCCTGTGCAATAAAACTCAAACGGATTAAAATCCAAGAATTCCTAGAAGGCGTTTCCTTCCGCTTCTCTGTCATTGAATTTCTTTTCAGTAAATAATAAAAGACGAAGTTATCGCGAAGCAAGATGAGTCCTCTTCGACCGTCTTCATCTTTTAGCGTCGCGTAGGTGGTTCAGAATTGGGCGAAACCCCCATGTTTAAAATCATGCAAAACAATACATATAATTCTTATTTTTTCAATCCCATTTTGAGAAATTAAAATAATGTTAATTAAATTCTTATCTCAATAAATAAAGAAAGCAGATTCCTAAAGGTACTGATACACATGCTTATCTTTGAACATGCTCATTAGCATGCTCAAAACTAGCATGCTCTAACAACTATAGATACTTCTTCGTTATTATAGGTCGACCACAATTAAAAGACCATTTCCTAGCTTTGTCCGGTAAGAAGAAAGTGGGGGAAAGTTGCCTGGCAAGTCCGTATTACAAGCCTCAATATGATATTCCAAATAAATCTTTTTTTTGTTTTTTAAAAAAGGTTTAAAAGTTTTGTTTAAAAAAGGTTACCAGAAAAACATCTTTTGTGTTTATTATTTGCATCGTAACAACACACTTATTTTTTGCGCACATTCTTTTGAATGCGGTCTGGCTAAAAGCATGCTTATTTTAAGCATGCACATGAATGAGCATGCTCAAAGCTAACAATCAAACACACGTACTTATTACTGGCATGCTCTTGTCATAGAATAGAGACGCTCTTGTTCAAAATGGAAACTTTGCAAACTGAAACGGAAAATTCAAGTGAACTAATAAATCAAAAGAGTTCCAGAATTTCCATCCGCATATTTTTGATTTTAGTGTTTATAATTTTTGTTGTAAGATTTGAATCATTCATGTATTTTAATAAAGTTTCATAAACATTATTTTTTTATATTATTTTTATACAGCGGTGACCGAATATTCAACAGACATTCGTGATTCCTACAATAAGTTAAGAAAAGTAATGTTTTGTTTTGTCGTCTCCCCAATGCGCCACATTTGTTTCGTCTGTCGCGGACTGAGAAGATCGCATCGATAATCGATACTAGCCGCGAATGACATTAGCATGCTCATAAGCAAGCCTGCTCACACATGCTCAAAAGATTCTCCTTCCACTCGCAAATCAAATGAGCATGCTCATAAGTCAACCGGCGGTTGATTTTACTTTTTTTTAACTCATTACTAGCAATGTGCGTACACAGATGCTACTAATTAGCAATAGCTCATGAAGCTCAATACTGCGCGTGCTCACGTGCCACTAATGAGTATGTCTATCAGTACCTTAATGTAAATTAAATTTTTGTCTCAATAAATAAAGAAAGCAAATTCCTTATAGAAAGCAAATAAAGAAAGCAAAGTCAAATCAAAAAGAGTAAACAAATATTTCCTACCAATGATCAAAATAATATTAAAATGGTTCATTATTTTCGGAGCAACATAATACTTCATAATCAATAAAATCTGTGATTTTTCATTACGGCTTTTTGCATATTCACTGCTTTTTTGACCTTCGGATCTTCAGGTAGAAATATTCAGGTACCTAACTCGGTTCCGGAGGTCTTCTGCGTACAGATTAGGTACTTAAAATAGTGTTTTTAAGAGGCTGCCTTTAAATATTTTTTCATCACTTTGCTTATTTTATGATAACTTTAATTTTTGTTATTAATTTATATCTGAATATGTGAATATTTTTATGACAAACTTGATAAAAATCTGTATAATATGTATTTTCAATAATTAATGCAATATCCGTATTTTAAGACACAGTAAAAGTTTTCAGTATACAGGAAAACTCCCTATCTGTATGGTAAATTAGAGTAAATAGAGAATATATTTGTATATGTATTGTATTAAATACGAACGTTCTAAGGATTAATCTATATTAAAAATATTTTTTAAATATTCAAAACCAACTGAGTTAAAAGATTAAATTTCGTACTGGTGTAGACAGCCGATTTTATTTAATACTAGCTGGTCGTACCCGGCGTTGCACGTGTTAAGTAAAAAATAAGTTTGTGAGGGGAAACAAAGGTTCCATTGTTTTGTAAAGTCTCTAGAAAAAATTACTTACTGTGTTTCTACGATGAATCCTTATTTTAGATTTGTAGAAGTATATTGTTATTGTGTTTAATATATTTATGCAATATTAATGGTTGTTGTGATGATATGAACGATAAGCTCGGAATTATCAAAATCGAAAATTAATCATAAACAGTATAGATAAATGTCCTTTATTTTGAAATATCGCGATATGGTTGGCTGCACTTTCTCGTCGGTTCAAACGTTTTATTTAAGCAAAGACAACCGAATGTAATCAATTTTAATTTTGAAAATGTAATATCTAAATATTTATCAATATTGAAAAGTAGGTACCGACGCTTTTTTTTTCAAATAATTTGTGCGAATTCAAATGTCACAATTTCAAAGCAATAGTTGAAAAACTTTAGGAGATTTAAGATTTTGGACAATCGAACACTTACATTTTTATTTATTGTATAAATAAATAGAAGCTATATAAAAAAAAGTAGGTACACAAAAACATCCTCGTGTTTGAATGCAACGTTGTGCCAAAATTTCAAAGCAATCGGTGAAAAACTTTCAGAGATTAGCGATTTTGTACAAACGAACATTAACATTTTTATTTATATAGATATATTATGTTTAATCGCATGCTTTAGGACTCTATTGAAAGTTTTGCATCTTGAACATTATAATTTTATACGAAATATTATTCTTATCTATCCCATGAATGTGAAGACGTCTAAGAATGCAGTGGAAATATGTACACACGTCCATTTATATGAGCATTGATTGAACAAATTAGGGAAGGATGTAAAGCTGACATTACCACAGTGAATATATAAAAAAATCTTTAGGCTTGCGTACGTGTATTTTTTAGTTTTTCTCGAAATCTACAAAAAACAATTAAGACCCACAAAACCATAACAGAGTGGAATATATCAGTTGAGAAATGAGTAATAAATCCTTTCGCTTTCGTAACACAGTTGAAATTTATGAATCAGAATTGAAAGTTGATCCTTAAATGGGCTGAACCGTAATTCGCGGCCTCCCAATGAGAAAAGAGAAGGGAATCCGCTCGCGAGTTATCTATTCCTATGTCGTCACTCCCCCAGGATCGCGAGGATATCACCAGGGCTGCATCAAGTCTGACAGGTCCTTCTGCGGAATCTCGTGCAAGTTAAAAGGATGTAGTCCTCTGTGGGGTCCCACGGGATACATCACGAATTAAAAAGAGATATATAACAGCTCTGAGCTCTGGAGACACTTCAACATTTTTAACAGGATATGTTTCTGTTTATCCAATCAAGCTTTCTTTCTCAATCGTGTGGATAAATTCGACCATTTCCTTTTATCTGGTTATAATCAGCGTGGTATATTCTATAAGTCGAAGATTGGAGAGCTTTTTGCCACCCATTGAAACCCTTGCTTACCATCCTTTCAGTGCCCTCCTCATTATACAATATTCTCCACAGATATTGAAGACAATATATAACCCCCTTTGTACACTTCGAAGGGCTGCGATGAGAAACCATTTTTTAATAGATATATATACTTATTTTTATTTATGTGCTATTTGGTTCCGTCTCCGTAATTTTTTAAATTTTTTTATTTTTTATTTGTTATATGTCGCGTCGTATATCTACACATCTATTTATGAGTTAAATCTGTCCTTTGCGTATTCTTCCAATTTCAGTTTGCAATTAATTTTTTTTTGTCCTCACATGCTTCTTTTTGTTTTTTTTATTTGCGATATTTTTTAATTATTATTAGTTGTAGTTGTTAAATTTTGTCTCAATATATTTGAAACGTTAGTCCATAACTGTTTAAGCCGTAGTTTATTATTGAATCTATCATACTATAGTAACTATAGCATAAGCAACATCTTGTGTCATGGAACTCAGTCCTTTAGGTGAAAAAATTACCTAAACTACTTCTTAGTTTACTGCATGTATTCTCCATGTGATTTATCCATTGAAGTGTATGTTTGTTGTTAGTCTCAAGGATATGCATTTATCTACCTTTTCCTTGTTTAACATAAGCGAGTACATTTTTACTATCAATGATAACAGTTTGTAGGTACTTGAAACTGGCTTTTTTCTGTTATCTGATTAAGCCATGATTAAGCCACCAGAGTGCAAAATGATTCTCGAAGATAAGGTATCCGTGGTTGGATGACAAACCCCAGACGCGACCTTTGCGGATGCCGGACACGCGTTCGCCCCATCTTTCTGCCAGGAGTGCAAGGTTTCTTGGTGTATTCACTATCACTTGCCCAACGTAAATTGGCGTGCGGCAATTTTGGAACTAAAACCCGCCCCGCCCGCACCCGGCGGTAACCCCTCGCCCTATCATTCAGTTCAATCTCGTATTTGCGCGTGAGCTGTGACATCTTGATTTCCAATATACACTAAATTATTATGTCCAAAACAGTCCGGGATGGTGCAAGAACAATTGCCAATGAAGTATTAAAGTTTTGCGAAGCTGAAAAGCCAATAATGGACCGATATTACCTGACAGGTTGACAGATAGAGCGACCGCTATTACTGGTTTGTTTCTTTAGCGTTGTCCGACCAAATTTCTATTAAAGGCTTCGACACCGGTCACCGGACATTCTGTACATTATTGTGTAATAAATTTACACCCTGGCAATTTCTGATGCGCGACAGAGACGCCCTCCCTCGCACGCCAATTTATACTGGTACGTCTATACATTGCATATCGCGTACCAGCTTTCTGCCATAGGCAAAATAATGCGTTTGCTTTCTATTTGTAGGCAAATTTTAAAGGAAATGACACATCATTGTGGGTGATTCGTCAAATTTCTTTGAAATACGAATTACGAGAATGTGGCCTCTTTGTTCTGAAGACGAAAAAACGAACCCATAAAAACCAAGTTTTTATTATACTGCCTTTCTCATTTGTATTGTTTCCAATTTGATATTCTATCAATATATTCCTCATGCTTTAAGTGCAAGTGTAACATCTATTCCATGTATATTATTATCCTTAAAACTTATAGAATATTGAAAGCGTAATAATTGGTATAGGGGGGCACGGCGTCGGCGAAACCGTCTGATCGGACCCATGGCTCGAGTCAGACTAGTTGAAACAGGTTTCGCGCCTTCTCCACTCGTCGGGCTCCTTTCTCATTTGTATTATAAAAATCCAAAATTATACTATAATTAAATTTTTTAAACGAAAATTTCTTAGATCATTTTTGTCGTCGCCACGAGTCTGCCTGCAAAGTTTCAGCTCGTTTGGATCACGCAAAAGGGGTTAAAAAACAATCCAAATTTTTTTCGACAGACCAGCAGACGCTACGAGTTAAAAGAAAGGGAGTAGAACGACATTTTAACTGTCATAAATTTCATAATTAGAAATTGTTTCTGGGATTCTTACTTCTTCTCTATGTGCCATATTCTATCGAATATTGCAGCATGCTGATTTATCCTACTCGTTTACGTAGCGATTACGTAGTCTACACTTTTGTTACCTCGTCATTGCTGAGAATATGTCCGAAGTATGCAGCTTTCCTTTGTTTGATAGTCGTTCATTTCACACTTACTTCATATCATTACGATCATTGTTCGCGCCTTGAAATTATGTTTTTAACCAATACTGTATCCAGTCATATGGTTATCCTTTTTTTACTCCCTTTATATTAACTCGTGGCGTCTGCTTGCTTGCTTGCCGGCTTGCCCTCGAAAAAACTTTGGATCGATTTTTAACCCTTTTCCCGTGATCCAATCGAGCTGAAACTTTGCAAGCACACTCGTGGCGACGATCAAGAAGATCTATCAAATTTTCGTTAAAAAAATAATATTTATAGTATGATTTTGGATTTTTCAAAATTTTAATGGTTTTTTCATACAACTCAGTAAGTTGTATAAAAATACTCCGACCCCACTGGCAGACACGAAACCCGAAAATGAGTATTGTAAAAACTAGGTTTTTGTGGGTTAGTTATTTAGTCCCAAACAAAACTCTCTGAATTTTAAAGGCGAAACGAAACAATCTTCTTATGACAATCATGTAAAACTGTTCTCTATTTCCATGCAAATGACAAATTATTTTTGATTTCAAGGATTTTTAATTTTTATTTATTTATTTTACAACCCAAATTTCCAATTACAAAATATTACCATAAGCTATTGCCACAAAACACCTTGCTAGAGGTTTGTCTGCTGGTACATCCCTACATTACTACACTGCGGTCAAAAACACTTCAAAAATAAGTGCCATGTAGTGATGAGCTAAGATGACGCCAGTGGATTGCAGCTTGCATACGCTGCACCGGCTAGATGTCCTTACTCACTGCCGGAAATTACTCCTTTGAAGCAGTTAACACATTTGCATATCTCGGATCCGCATTAACATACTTACCCACACAATATTAACGATGGTATACAACAACAAACAAACGAAGGCTGCTGCATAAAACTCTGATAAGACCAGTGTGTACCTACGCATCGGAAAAAAGCTAAACTGGACGTATTTGAAAGAAGGATCCTGGAAAGAATGTGTAGGCATAATGCCTGCCCAACATAACTTGGCGTGCGGCAGGATTGGAACTAAAACCCGCCCCGCCCGCACCCAGTGGCACCCCCTCGCCCTGTAATTCAGTACAATTTTGAATTTGCTCGGGAGCTGACATCTTGATTGCCAATATACACTGAATTATTATGTCCAAAACAACCAAAACAGTCCGGGATGGTGCAAGAACAATTGCCAATGAAGTATTAAAGTTTTGCGAAGCTGAAAAAGCAAATAATTGACTGATATTACCGTCTGATAGTTTGACAGATAGAGCGGCCGCCGCGGAGCGTGCTGTTACCCGACCAAATTTATATTGACACTGGTCACCGGAAATTCAGTACATTATGTATTGTGTAATAAATTTACAACCTGGCAACTTCTGTTTTGCGACAGGGGCGACCTCCCTCGCACGCCAAGTTGTCGTGGTGACACTCTAATCACGACCTGTACGATACGTGGAAAGCCATAAAATGTATAATTAGGCTATAAGGAGACTTCGATGGCTACGCCGTAGAGCCACAGTATAATAAAGCATGCAGTATGTTAACCTGGCAGTGTCCTTGAAATAAATACCTACGGCCGCTTGGTACTTAAACTTCCTCAAACACGCACCAGGGCTGCTCATTGACCGACTCATTGGGGTTAGGAACGTATTTGAAAATGCTATTTTAAATTGTCATGTTATCGTTTCATTAAATATTACTGCAAATTTTGTAAGTTTTATTTTTAATTATTTCTACTTGGGTTTTATATTATGTTTTAAAAGAAATTGTGAGTTAGTATGGAGGGAATGGAATAAAGATGCATTTTTTGTTTTTTGCTTAGTTTAATAAATCCAAAACCTTTTCAAATTCTTGGAAGTAATAAAATGAATTATTTATTTATATTAGGAAGACTTACAGCAACAAACGAGAAAGGACAACAAATTACATATATAAAAATACAGGTACCCAATTATAGAAATATTAAAACAAACATCTGAATAAGCAACACGAAGTAATTTAAAATTGAACGAGCAAGAAAAATAATGATATAAGACTAAACAGAACAACTAAAAAATAAAGAATTATTTTACAACTCATTTACGAAAGCATAACATAAAAAATGTTAAAAATAAAGAATTAAATTTCAATTTATTTTTGTTGCAGAAGTAGTAAATAATAAAATGATTTATTTATATTAAAAATATCAACAATAGCAGATTAAGAACAATAAATAATTTATTTAATTATATTCGATAATTTCAATATAAATATAAATAAATACTTATCCATTTTTAGAGTCAGCAATGTATCGATTGTTTTAATATATAACATAATCAATATACACGATGAACTTTAGTATGTCTGAGGTCTCATATTGTGTGACGCTGAAAGATAGCCAATACTCTTCCCTCCGTAATACAAAACAAAGGAACGGTATTTAAAAAAGACTCAAAACGCACCTTTTTTGTAAAATCATTTCCATTAAATTGAATACTAGTGTAGAACTAAACAATGTTTGTGTAAAGCGCCTTTGAGGGGAATTTTTTTTACGAAAATGGCGCTATTTATGATTTTTAAGCGCTTTAGATGGGTGTCTCTGTCGAAAGCGCTTAGGCTTAAATATTATTACTCACATGGTCGATTACAACTTGGTGTTTTAAATAAAATTGTGTTAATCATGAAAATCCTACTCTGTCAAAGAAACAACGCTCAATTTAATTAATAAAAGTAAAAAAATAAAGTAAAACTAATCATATCTTCTCAATTTACGTATCTTTTAGATAAATTAAGATAAAGTAAGACAACGTGTGAAATACTAGTAGGCAATGAATGTTTGGAACAAGTAGATGAGTTTGTGTACTTGGGAAGTATGTTCGATAGAAGAGGGAATGTTGAGAAAGGTATAGAGAGGAGAGTGACTGCCGGGAATAGGGTGAACGGTGCTTTGAATGCAATAATTTCTAATAGAAATATGTCTACCGAGGCAAAACTAGCGGTACATAATGGAGTTCTGGTACCGACACTAATGTATGGAAATGAAGCCTGGAGCTGGCAGAAAAGGAACGAAAGTAGATTGAATGCAGTGGAGATGAGGTCCCTTAGAAGTACGTGTGGTAAATCCATGTATGATAGGGTAAAAAATGAAGATATTAGGAATGAATGTAAAGCTGATCGTAGCATAATACATTGAATAAAAATAGGGTGGCTCAGGTGGTTTGGGCATGTTGAGCGAATGAATGAGGAAAGAATGGTAAGAAAGATATATGATGCAAGTGTTGACGGCGCCAGAAAGAGAGGGCGACCACGGAAGACGTGGCATGACCAGATTAACCAGATACTGGAAGATGGTCCTGTTAGAAGCCTGAACAACCGTCGAGCTTGCATGCGAAGATGTATGAATGTAGACGAAGCGAAAGTTGTATGTCAGGACAGAAGACTATGGCGCTCTATCCTCCCTGCCTACCCCCACGGGGAAACGGCGTGATGGTAAGTTAGTTAGTTAGTTAGATAAATTAAAATGCGGCGAAGAATTGTGGGATAACAATTTGGCTGGAAAGAATTATTGTGGACGAACAACGTTCATAGACCTCTCCAAAGCATGGTATGGGTTGCGCTGACGTAATTAAGCCACTGATAACATTCTTGCAAAACGGATCCTTTTTACTGCGTACGTTACGCGCGTACACAAATTATTATTACAAATTGATTTTTAACACCTGAGTAAACATCGCCCACAAAATACATACTTTTAAATTCAAAATCGACCACGTCAAGGTGCACGGCAGGCAAATACCCAGCCAGGGTCACATCCACTTCTTCTGTTCTACTTGTTCTTCTACAGAAGGGATAATATGTAACAGGGCATAGATTTAATTTCGTTTCGCAAACAATTTGTAACCGGAACTCAACGACAAAGAATTCTATAATAGATGAAAGAAGCATCACAGAGAGACAGTCGAAAAAAAGCGAACTAGCGAAGAACGGTCGCCTAAAATATGGATAAAGATACTGATACACATGCTTACTTTTGAGCATGCTCAAAACCAGCAAGCTCTAACAACTGTACGCACTTTTTCTTCTTCATGTGCCCTGTCGGGTCCCCCCGACGTCGGCGATCATCTGGGAGAAAGTTTCCCTGTCCAGTGCAGTGCGGAACAGCTCTTCCACGCTTCTTATCCCGGTCCACTCTCGGATGTTTCCAAGCCAGGAATGCCGCCTCCTTCTGACCCCTCTGCGACCCTCAATCTTCCCCTTCATGACGAGCTGAAGGATGGAGTATTTTTCGCCTATCACGCACTTGCTCGTTATAAAACTAAAAAAGCTAACAATCAAACACACATGCTTATTACTGGCATGCTCTTGTCATAGAATAGAGACGCTCTTGTTCAATATGGAAACTTTGCAAACTGAAATAGAAAATTCAAGTAAATCAATAAATCAAAACAGTTCCCGAGTTTCAATCCTCACATTTTTGATTTTAGTTTTTATAATTTTTATTGTAAGATTTGAATCATTCATGTCTTTTGATAAAATTTCATAAAAATTATTTCTCGCTATATTATTTTTACATAGCGGTGACCGAGTATTCCACAGACATTCATGATTCCTATAGTAAGTCACAAAAAGTAATGTTTTATTATCTCCCCCACCATATTTGTTCCATCTGTCGCGGACTGAGAAGATCGCGTAGATAATCGATACTAGCCGCGAATGACATTAGCATGCTCATAAGCAAGCCTGTTCACACATTCTCAAAAGATGGCCCTTCCGCCCGCAAATCAAATGAGCATGCTCATTACTAGTAATGGCTCGAGAAGCTCAATACTGCGCATGCTCACTTGCCACTAATGAGCATGTGTATCATGTTCCGTTATTTTTATTTTTGCAGAGCTCAGGCACAGTATAATAATGCTTTACTATACTGTGGCTCAGGCGAGCATTTCTACCTGCTTAACTTGGGATAAGCTTTGAAGAAGCATCCTATTGTAAACGTGGTCTCGGCAAATCGTTTGAACCGTAATTGTATTACTTCCTTCCTTGTGTTGGGAATTACGAGTGAAATATTCCTCGTGAAGGAATTTGTGCGATTCATAGAAACATTCAGAAACCGAAAACAGATGTGTAAAATCGAAGCTTTCAATGTTAAACCATGCCGACATGTTTCATTATTAGTTTACTGTGAGCCGTTGTGCAGTAAGTTTAGTTCGATTTTCTTTGCTGTATCTTGAATATAATATTATTAGATAAACCGAGGTAAGTCATTACATACTTATTACAAGCGTTGCATTAGTAATTGGAAGTTGTATATAACATAACTTTGCACACCTTGTTCTATATGTGAGTTGTTTCAAAAATTTGAGAGATGTGGTAGTCTATTAAGGGTGGAACTGTGAACGTCACATTGTGTAAAGTGATCATTTAAGTCAGCCGTACGATAGGTCGTAAGCCCCATGATCACCTAAAAAGACATCCATGCCTATTTTCCTAAATAAAAAATAGCTTCGTCTCTATGAGGCATCTACTAAGTGGGCCACTGACTGTTGTAAAACGCATATGACTTTTTAAATTTTAATATTCAATAAAAAAAATATTATCACATGAAAGTGTACTTTGTTAACTTTTTTGATCTGTTATGGAAAATAGTATCATTTAAATGACCTCCATTTTCTTGTTGACAAATAATTACTCTTTTTAAAGCATTACATTTCTGTCTCCAATCTCCAAAATTATTATTTCCGCACGAATATTTTGTTTAAGGTCCTTCCTGAATTGTTCTTGGATTAAATTATATTTAGAAGATACACAGGGGAATATGTGGATTAAATTTTATATACACGATATGCATATAGGTATTGATACACATGCTAATTTTAATCATGCTCATTCATGAGCATGCTCAAAGCTAACAACCAAACACACATGCTCACTGGCATGCTCTTGTCATAGAGACGCTCTTATTCAAAATGGAAACTTTGCAAACTGAAACAGGAAATTCAAGTGAACCAATAAATTAAAACAGTTCCCGAGTTTCCATCCTCACATTTTTGATTTTAGTTTTTATAATTTTTATTGTAAGATTTAAATCATTCATGTATTTTAAAAAAGTTTCATGAGCATTATTCCTCGCTATATTATTTTTACATAGCGGTGACCGAGTATTCTACAGACATTCGTGATTCCTGTAATAAGTCACGAAAAGTAATGTCTTGTCATCTCCCCAACGCGTCATATTTGTTTCATCTGTCGCGAACTGAGAAGATCGCATTGATGATACTAGCCCCAAATGACTTTAGCATGTTCATAAGCAAGCCTGTCCAAAAGATACCCCTTCTCATAGTGAATGACATTAGCATGCTCATAAATCAACCGGCGGTTGATTTTTGAGCGTGCTAGTAATGAGGATGCTCATTACTAGCAAAATGCGTACATTACTCATTACTGTGAATGCAATCTTCTCAGTCCGCGACAGATGAAACAAATACGGCGCGTTGGGAAGATGATAAAACATTACTTTTCGTGACATATAGGATGAATGTCTGTGGAATACTCGGTCACCGCTACGTAAAAATAATATAGCAAGAAATAATATTTATGAAACTTTATTAAAAGAAACGAATGATTAAGATCTTACAATAAAAATTATAAAAACTAAAATCAAAAATATGTTGATTTATTGGTTCACTTGAATTTTATATTTCAGTTTGCAGTTTCAATTTTGAACTAGAGTTCCTCTCTATTCTGTGACAAGAGCATGCCACAAATAAGCATGCGTATTTGATTGTTAGCTTTGAGCATACTTATTTATGAGCATGCTTAAAATAAGCATGCTAATAATGAGCAAGTGTGTATAGTTGTTAGAGCATGCTAGTTTTGAGCATGCTAATGAGCATGCCAGTAATAAGCATGTGTATATGTATCTATACTAGCCGCGAATGACATTAGCATGCCCATAAGCAAGCCTGTTTACACATGCTCAAAAGATACCCCTTCTCATGGTGAATGACATTACCGCGCTCATAAATCAAGCGGCGGTTGATTTTTGAGCGTGCTAGTAATGAGGATGCTCATTTCTAGCAAAGTGCGTAATCACATGCTACTATATAACAATGGCTCAAGAAACTCAATACTGCGCATGCTAATGTGCCACTAATGAGCACGTGTATCAGTACCTTATCTTGATTAAACTCGTGTGGCACTTCCGGCTCTGCGGTAGTGATGGGTCCGCTCTGTACTCACTACTACAATGTAGTACTACATTACATTGAAGTGCACACTTCACACCTTTTGAAGTGTAGTGCACACTACAAACTACACACACTTCACAGTTATTGAAAGTACATACTTCAAATAGTACACATACACTTAATTTCAAAGCGAACACTACAAAGTGCACACACTTCAAAGTTATCGAAAGTACGAGCACATACAGTAGCCGGCAAACATCTTGAAATATTACGGCGTAGTGGGGGAAAGTTTGCGCATGTACCATTCCACCAAAGAGACCCAAATTTTGTCTTCTGCGCATTCCCCCACTACGCCAAAAAATTTCAAGATGTTTGCTAGCAACTGTACTTCAAATAGTACATTTTGTATGTGAAATTTTTGGGAAGTTGATCTAGATAATTGAAGAAATTTATGGAAACTGAAACAACCTCCCCCCAATCTTTTAGGTCGCCAGATGTTACTTTGGAGAAAATATCGGCATTTGTATTAAATTTTTTTTTTAGTCACCAAACTTTTTATTTGGAAAAAAAACATAATTACTTCACTAGTAGTACTACAATTTTGTAGTACAATTACTTCATTTCATTACTTCACTTCATTAATACTACAATTACTTGATTACTTCACTTTTTTGTAGTACTACAATTACTTCACTTCATGTAGTTTTTACTACAATTGTAGTGTACACTTTGTAGTCTTCAAACTGGTGAACGTGTGTGTGTTGTAGTCTTCATTTTGAAATGTAGTTTTTCCCTTCGCTACTCTGCGGTGACTGCAGTAGTGATGGGTCGTCGACGTATTTACCGTCGACGAAACGAGACCGTCCACGTCCGTCCATCGACGAAACGATCAACTAGTTGAATTCGTCAACTAGTTCACGCGTCAACTTCGTTAGAAACATCGGTCAACTGTCTACGGTTCGACGCGACGCTGCTCGACGGCTCAACCGTTGGCTATTTTTATAACGTTAATTTTTAAAATTTAAAGAAATTCGAAGGAATATAGTTTCGGGGAAAGTAAAACCGCTACTTGCGAGCGATGAGAGAGAAATAAACGGAGACGTTTTTTCTTGCTCTCGCCCGTTGCTTTGCACTACGTTTAATCTCGAATCGTCCACCGTCCACGGCGTCCGCCGTCCACCGTCTACGAATTCAACTTGTCCATGCGATAAACGTAAACCGTCGACGCGACGTCAGCGGTTGATTTCAACTAGTCCGTCCATTCAACGCCCATCCCTAGACTGCAGTGTGCAAGAGTCGCCCATCTCACTCGATTGGGTCTACGGATCGAGCAGGTCGATGACCCCTCAGGCGGCGCGGAGTGGGGGCTGTGACACTTGCGGTGCACACACACACACACACACTGCGCAGGGCACAGGTCTCCAACTCGATACGCTGACTCTACCTGCGCACTGCAATCCCCGATGATGATTTCCAATGTCCGTCCGTAACTTCAATCCAATAGTCGATCCCGTTCCGTTTTAAAAATTGCAATGATTTCAAAATTGTTATTTAAAAAAATGAAAACGCTCACTTAATGCTTTAAAATTTTTTTTTTACATATTTCAATTTAAAGAAAATTAAATTCTCCAGTAACAGTGTCCGTCACTAACGCTACCAGATGGCTCAAATAATAATGAGGTACAAGAAAAGCGAAAAATATATAATTCTCTATTTAATAATGTCCATCACTAAGGGTACGAACATGCCAAAGATGCCTCACTGCGATACCTCGCGGTCGCGGTTTCAGCTCGCTATCTCGATGTCGATACTCGCTGTTTACATGGATGGCGGTGCGAACATGTCGGTTCAGTCGCACCTCGATGTCGATACTCGCTATTTGTTGTGGTGATTTTTCTCCCGCTTATCCCACAAATCAGGAATATTAAAAATCAAATCAATTAGCACCTCCTTATCCATAATTCAATTCACAGTATTTATCAAGTAAAAACAGTTTAAAAGATAACTATAGCGATCGTGACATGAGCAATACGGGATTAATGACAGATGACAGATCCATTTGTTTTTACATCGCGGTCGACAGCGAGCAGCGATGTGATCTGGATCGTGATTGGACAGATTCGCTAGGCTGAGGCGAATATGACCAATCACGAGCCAGAACACATCGCTGCTCGCGGTCGACCGCGATGTGAAAACAAAATATTTTGTTATCACGAAAGCATCGAGCTAAACCTCCATGTAGGCCGCGATGTATCGCAGTGAGGTATCTTTCGGCATGTGCGTGCGTATCTACTAGCGTGTATTTGTTTTACATGGAGGTGACATCGAGATAGCGAGCTAAACCGCGACCGCGAGGTATCGCAGTGAAGCATCTTTGGCATGTTCGTACCCTTACGCTATCCACACGCTGCGCTATTCTAGATAGCGCTCTTCTCACAGTCTTAACTAGTGGCCGAAATATTTAGAGGTGTACCAGAAATAGCGGCAGAAACTTGGCCGGTAGATTCCTGCCTTTGTTATGAGTCTAAAATGCTCAAGCAACCATGACCTAATATCAATAGTTACGGAGATGTGCAATATCAAACTTTGCATTTTTTTCAATATTTCTGACATTTTTTTGAAAAAAGTTGAACTATCATTGCGGTAACTTATATCGATTATGAAAAATTAATTTGATTCAATACAAGTCGAATAAAATGATAAAAACCTTGCAAAAGTTGAAAAAAGTTTTATTTTTACTGCCTTTCTTTTAACTCGTGGCGCCTGCTTGTCTGACGAAAAAACTTTGGATCGATTTTTAACCCTTTTCCCGTGATCCAATCGAGCTGAAACTTTGCAAGTAGACTCGGGGCGACGATCAAGAAGATCTATCAAATTTACGTTAAAAAAAATAATAATTATAGTATAATTTTGGATTTTTCAAATTTTTAATGGTTTTTGCATACAAGTGGTATGGAGATTTCGACGCATATGGTAGACACGAAACCCGAAAATGAAAAACGGAGTATTGTAAAAACTTGGTTTTTATGGGTTATTTTTTTACAAAGTTTTTATCATTTTATTTAATTAATATGTGCTTTTGGTGTGGGTGTTGTTAAGCTATGTACGGTGGAGTGGTCTCCAATCCATTCCAATCTAAATCGAATTCAAAAATGTCGGCGTGGGGTCGAGAGCCTTGAAGATGAAAAAGGTCGTGGGCGTCCTGAAGGCGTGTGTTGCGCCATAATTTCTTCTACAACCTACGAACCTTTTTACACAAGTGGGGCAAAGCACGTTCCCAATTCATTGAAAAACCTGCAACTCTATCATTCCACCCACGTATAGAAATATTGTGTAAATAGTGATATATAAATTATTATTTTGTTTCTTTAATAAAGCGTTTGTGTATTTGGAAAGTAAGTTTAGAGACGGCAAGGCTGAGAATGACATCGAAAGGAGAGTGACTGCGGGAAACAGAGTTAATGGTGCTCTAAATGCAATTATGGCCAATAAGAATCTGTCAAAGGAAGCAAGACCAGCGGTACATAATGGCGTTCTAGTGCCAACCCTAATGTACGGAAGTGAAGCCTGGAATTGGAAAAAGAGGAATGAAAGTAGACTGAATGCGGTAGAAATGCGGTCACTAAGACGCTTGTGTGGAAAATCTTTGGTCGATAGAGTAAGGAATGAACAAATTAGACGTGAATGCAATGCTGGCTGTAGTGTGGTAGATAGAATAAAGTAAGGAGTGCTGAGATGGTTGCGTCATGTGGAACGTATGAACGAGGAAAGGATGGTTAAAAAATAAATGAAGCGAGTGATGAAGGCAACAGAAATAGAAGGCGTCCGCGAAAGACCTAGCACGATCAGATACAACAGGGGTTTGAGGATGGTCCCGTTAAAAGCCGCAACAACCGTAGAACTTGTATGAGAAGATGCATGAATGTGGCCGAAGCAAAAGTTGTGTGCCAGGATAGAAGAGTGTGGCGTTCAATCCTCTCTGCCTACCCCTGCGGGGTACAGCGGGAAACAACGTGATGGTTAGTTAGTTAGTTAGTAATAAAGCATTTAATAAATGAGTGGTATAGAAGCAGATGCACCACTATACTATACTACACGAAGCTTAGATAAAATCTTTAGTTTAGTATCATATCATTTAAAGATTAGGCAGACACTTCGCGGTGCAACATTATATGTAAGAAAATATGTTTTTTTTTATCTTTTTAATACACACTCAATATGAGTTATTAATTACTACTATAGTTTTGAGAGGAGCAGTCCCTCTCATCATCAGGTAGAGATAATAACTATATGTATAATAAATATGTATGGGGCGCGCGGTGGGGAGGGATTTTTTTTGGCAACAAGCTCTAGGATTGGTGAAGTGGACTGAAACGTGATATTATTTATAAGTGTGTTTAGAATTCAAATTTTTCCAAACTATCCATTATCCATCCTCTATGAGGAACAGAGAGGAGTAATTTAGTTTATGACTATCGAAAGAATGTTTAGTTTTAAATATTCGTGTAAGAATTTAAGTTTCTCGTGGTTTGGCCTATATATTTTTTATCAAAGTCTCCGCAAGTTATTTCATACAGTTTGTGTAACTGATTTTAAATCCAAAGCAGAGTTTTTAAAATTAATATCCTTTAAATAATTATGAATAAAAATTCTAGTTTTATTTTAGAAAATCACTACTACATGTTTACTACACTCACCTGAAGAAGAAAATGGAGGTTTCAGAAATATATATTATAGTAGTAGCGATATTCTAAAATAAAACTAGTGGAAAAAATGTTATTCATCTATACCTATAAAACTCAATGTCTGTATGTCTGTTTTCTATACAAATCTACACCGTTTGTTCGAATCGACTCAAATTTTGAATACTTATTCTTTAGTATCCGGCCGGTAACAAAGACACTTTTTCCCCCTACCCTTTTACCCCACCCCCACACCTGATATATTTTCTATACAAATCACACCGTTTGACCGATTTGACCCAAATTTTGCATACTTATTCTTCAGGCCCCGCAGGTAACGAAGGTGACTTCCCCGACCGCCTCCTCTGTTATATTTTATGTACAAATCTACACCGTTTATCGATCTGATCCAAATTTTGCATTTTTATTCTTTAGGTCCTGGCGGAATACATAGGCCGCAATTCCCTCCTGGACATCCCATCCATACCAGCCTAGATTAAATGGAAACATTGGTATTATAAGAGTCTTTGCAAAACAATTGAACCTCTGTCCCCCCCCCCACAAACTGATTTTTAACTAAATCGTTAAGCCAAGCAACGCCGCGCCAGTACAAACAGCTAGTAATTATTAAAATTCAATTTAATTGATAAAATGATTCTGATACACATAAAAATGCTTTCAAAATCAGTTATAGTCCGTCTAACTTATCTGAAGAATGGCCAAATTTGGAACTAACGACGCCATATTGGATTATCTACAGCTGACAGACCTTTGACAGACTTTGTTTACAGAGGGGTTCACGACTGTTTCGATAGTTTTTTAAGAAAATTTTAGACTGTCACCGTGCCAAAAACCATTAAAAGCGGTGTTCGGGAAATAATCTTGAAAATGCACACGTTTTTTGAAGAGGAACAACGTCTAAAAGCCCCAATTATACCATTTGATTTTGTTCATAGACTTATTGCCGCCACTTCAGGTTAGTGCTGCCATGCAGTTATAATGATTTTCCCATACTTAGTTTTTTATTTACTATTATACAATTTCTTCAGGTATTTCTGAATCGGCAATTTACAAAATATTTAAAGAAGGTAAAGTGGCCGTGGAAATGGGTATTAAAATATCTACACCCGGAAAAAAAAGAACAAGGATAAGTGGAAAAATTGAATTAGATGCCGTAAGATGGGAAAAGTATTAGAACATATTTTTTTCGATAATTTTTTACATACAATTTTTATTAGGATTTATACTTTTTATTACATAATTCATTAACGAGTTCATTTGTATAAACATCTTTTTTCAAAAATAAACTTTTTTATTTATGCACATTAAAGACTGGTTGCATCAACTTCCTTTATAGCAATAGTTCATAGATTTTTACGAGAGGGAGTTGTTTGATCGGTGGAAAATGCAAAATATCTATACTTTGAACGAAAGATTATAAACCAAGTTGATACAACGGCCCTAAACCGATTGATATCCTTAGGTGTTACTGAGTTAAACATGTTGGTCTAGATCATTAGGTATGAGACACCGAATAAAACCGGCGCCACACTGCGCGGATCTTCCGCCGCGTCTCTTCTGTCGTGGAACATCGCTACATTTCTTTCCATACAATATGCGCTTATTAAACACACTACGCGGATGATCGGTCGATCTATTTGCTTTGCCGATTTGGCGCAACGGAAAAAAACGCGGCAGAAGATCTGCGTAATGTGGCGCCGGCCTAAAAGAATTATTATTGTTTGTTTTTTTCCTGAAAATTGTATTTTTCTTTGATTTTGAAAAAACGCCATTTTGTGATGTTGTGTATTTTACGGATGTATATTTTGATAAATTTATTTGTACGTTAGTTTACATTTTTGTTTTTTATCGAGTCGTATACTGCTTAATAACTTGTTTAAGAAAAAACGAATTTGCATAAAATTCCCTACAAATGAGATAATTTTTAGACTATGGGCAGTACCACAACGATTGGGACGCCCTCCTTTATTCTCCAGATAAGTTGGACGGACTATACACGTGTTTTCGTGATGGCGATCTGACCTGTTCATCGGGCAAAAGCGCGCGAAATTTAACCGAACATTCGGCAGAACCCACATTGAGTGCAACACTAGTAATTATGTCTCTCTCATTAATGTAATGAGTAGAAATTAGGAAGAAGGTCATGTTGAATGGGCCTGATTATATTCTGAGAATGTAATGAACGAATTATATTATCTAACTAATTATTATAAAAGTAATGTTTAAAAAAATCTGTGTCCTTCATAAGATATAGTTAACCCAAATCAAACATAATAATTTCGCTATCTGTCCGTCCATCTGTCTGTCCCTCTGTAACTTTGTGTAACGTAAGTAACTTCGTTCGAATTCACGGATAAAAAACAAATTAAACGGCCGAAGATGGTGCTTGAACCGGCCCAGGTCAGCAAACCCGAACCGGCCGCTCTACCCATGTTGCTACCGTCCCCTCTCCGTGGGCCGCCAAAAAGATACTATTAAGGGCTTAGCAAAGACGCGTACCAATGCTTCGTCATTTTTTATGGGTTACAGCTAGTAATAATAAAAACGAATGGCGCTGATCTCATTACGTTTTCAAAATGAATATGATTTCAAAATTGTTATTAAATAAAATAAAAACATTGGCTTTATGCTTTTTAATAAAATAATATTAATATTTCAGTTTAATGAAAATTAAAACCAATAAGTGCATCCATTACTAGGTACATGTATCACAAATGTTCATTGATATTAATCATTAATCAAAATATATAATTATCTATGTAACAATGTCCGTAATTAACGCTACCAGTTAATAATATTAGTAAATAATAATGAGATATAAAAAAGAAAACTAAAAAAAAACATAATTCTCTATTTAATAATGTCCATAATAACGTTATCAAAACGATACACTATTCTAGATAGCGCTGTTCTCACAGTCTTAACTGGCGCCGAAATACAAATAAAATACGAAATACAAATACCTAATAAAAGAACGTCACTTTTGACGAGTCGCAGCTAGTAGGATGCTAAAGTTGTAAGTGTTAGATAATTTTTTATTGTAGGTACAGATAGCAATCATTGCTATTATGATATCTTAACAATTAATTGGCTATTTTCTGAATTAAGCAATATTGCTATTTCTGAATCTTAAAAGTTATTGTATAAAGAAAGTTATTACATAACATTGTAACGTAGTCAATTTTGATGTTTTAAGTTTGACAGGTTTGAAAATAATGAATTCAATCATTTAAAAAGCTCACTATTCAAAATTGTGAATAACTTAACATTTGTTTATTAATTTCAAACCTGTCAAACTCAAAACGTCAAAATTCGCGGCATCACAATGTTATATTATACTTAACTGTCAAGATACAGAAATAGCAATATTGCTTAGTTCAGAATACGGCCGATTGTATAACATTGTTAACATAAATGTAGTTATGTACTTATTATCTATTTATAAAAAGTGTATTGTGTATTATGTAAAAACTCGCTAATCAAGAACATATTCCTCAATTGTATTTATTAATTTGCGATATTTTTTTTCTGAATATTATTTACAATTCGGCATTATTTATTTTTTATTTATCATAATATTTATCATTATTTTCTAAATGTGGAGATCTGTAATTGGCCATCTATATTATATCAATGCTTTCTATGCTTCTTTGTTGTGCTGTTGGTCTTCCATGAATATTAAATAAATAAATAAAAAGTTAATTACTTATTGTGTAAAAACTCGTTAATATGGAACTTAATCCTAAAATCGTATTTATTGATTTGCATTAGTCATTATTTATTATTCATTCATTATTTATTATAAATTTATCGTAAAAAGCGTATTGTGTAATTATATCACATTCAAAATGATCACAAAATGTTAATACTTTGTTAAATGTTACTCTGGAATCGTCTATTAGTGTTGACGGTCTGTTTGTTAAAAAAAATGTAACGCCGTCAATTTTGAGTTATTAAGTTTGACAAGTTTGATGACAGTTTGCGAACAACTTAACGTTTGTTTATGTTTTGGAGCTTTCTGATTGATTGAATTCATCAATTCCAAACTTGAATATGCCAAAAGAAGATAACAATATTTTAAATATCCAATTCTTTATCGGTATCGAGTGGTAGCGCCGCGAGTATTGGCTGCTTATGTTATTTTCTATCGCAGTGTGCCAAGTGTTAAACTTTTTCACAGCCGTGGGCAGGGTTTTCTCACAATTTATTTCCATGTATTCCAATTTATTTCAATTTTAACATTTTCCTCGTTCTTAAGGAAAACAAATTCTTAAAATGATGTTACATCGAGCGTGGAGCGTTTTCCTTGTCTTCATTAGTGAGTGTTGTGTCGGCCGGCGCGGTCGCATCGCCCTAGCAACTCCGTCAGACCGGTTGCAATATACCTGGAAATATATTATAATCACCTCCAAGTAGACCCGAGAACTTCATTACAAGGTAGGTCTTTTTATATTTCACAACTACACGCGAGTGAGTGCACAGGGTGACAGTCAAAAGTTGCCCGCCTTATCGAGAAATGGCTATACTCTCGTGTCGGGTCCTCTCGCTAAAATAGACTATGAATTCAGTGTAAAAATTCATTTAAACAAATAAAGATGTGAATACAATAATGCAGGATAATGGTTTTGGATTTCAACGATACATGTTGCATTTCTGTAGATACGGGGATCTTATTATTTTTCATGCATTTAAGATGCAATAAAATGCACATAAATACACGCAATTATACTGGGTAATTTGTAAAACATTAATAACCTTGCAGGACTACACTCCTGTCTTGATTATGAGTCGAAAATGTTCAAGCTATCATGACCTAATATCAATAGATATGGAGATATGCGACATCAAGGTTTGCATTTTTTTTTCAATATTTCTGACTTATTTTTTGTAAAACTTTGGACTATCATTACAGTAACTTATATCGAGTATGAAAAATTCATTCCCTTTAATACAAGTCAAGTAAAAAAATAAAAACCTTCGAATACCAATTGGAAAACATTCCAATTGGAATTTTTTCGGGGTTTTAATCATTTTATTTAACTTGTATTGTAACAAATGAATTTTTCGTAAGTTACTATAATGATAGTCCAACGTTTTACAAAAAATAAGTCAGAAATATTGAAAAAAAATGCAAACTTTGATGTCGCATATTTCCATAACTAATGATATTAGGTCATGATAGCTCGAACATTTTCGACTCATAATCAAGGAAGGAGCATAGTCCTGCGAGGTTATTAATGTTTTACAAATAACTCTGTATAAAGAAACATCACCTAGATTTTACTACCACGATTATTTTTTCCCGTCAATTAAGTATAGGTACACGTATATATTTATTTACTTATTTACAGGCCCTTAGGTAGGGCTTTTACATATAAGAATTATCTATACTAATATAACTACTCATCCGATTTCAAAAATTCTTTCACCAATATTTAAAACGGACTTTCAGAGTGGACATAGGCTATATACTATCCCGTTAAAATGAAAGGGATTTTCCTGGTGAGCTATTTTACAACTAAAGTCGATGAAAAAATGGTCGAGCGATGCGTTTTTTACGAACGCTGCCTATATTTAAATACTTTTTATAGAGAAATTGTAGAACTCAAAAATGTCTATAAAAAGTCTGCAACGACATGAATCTATACGTTAATGTTAATATATAAATTGATAAAATATGAAATCAATTTATCAAAATTGTGAATAGCTTAACGTTTATTTATTAATTTCAAACCTGTCAAACTCAAAACGTTAAAATTAGCGACATTACAATGTTGTATTATACTGTAATGTCAAGATACAGAAATAGCAATATTGCTTAGTTCAGAATACGGGCGATTGTATAACATTGTTAACATTAATGTAGTTATGTACTTATTATCTATTTATAAAAAGTGTATTGTATTATGTAAAAACTCGCTAATCGAGAACTTATTCCTCAATTATATTTATTAATTTGCGATATTTTTTTCTGAATATTATTTACAATTCGGCATTGTATATTTTTTATTTATCATAAAAAGTGAATTACTTATTGTCTAAAAACTCGTTAATCTGGAACTCATTCCTAAAATTGTATTTATTGATTTGCATTAGTCATTTTTACTATTCATTCATTATTTATTATTCATTTATCGTAAAAAGCGTATTGTGTAATTATATCATATTCAATTAATGTTAACGTATAAATTGATAAAATATGACTAAAAGTCACTAAAAATCTACGCGTGCGAAGCCGCACGGGTAAGCTAATTAATTTATAAAAAGAATACTGCAATAAACATTGTAGCATCAGTATGCCAGAATTTAACTGCTAAACTTTACGGCTGAGCGCTCAATAATAATAGAAAATTATTAATTTTAACGGAAAAAATGACCAAAGCATGTCAAAAATAATTTAATAATGTATAGTCATCCACTTTACGTAAATTTTGAAAGTTTCAGAGCTCTAGCTAGTCGGGAAGTTGGCGAAAAATCAATTACAAGATTCCACCACAAACAACAGACAAAGAGCGTTAAATAAAAGCATGTAAATAATTAATTAATACAGTGTAAGAAAGAAAATTGTTTGGTACATGAAACAAAAATTAAAAAGAGGAAATATTTAAAAATGAAACAAACAAGGCAAATAAAATAAAATGATAACAATATTGAGGTCACTTGCTTATATAGCATTTGCGTGCACACTTGTTTTTTTTTAAGAACACCAATAGGTACTACTTATACCAGAAAAATTAAATTATACAATAAAAAGTGTTAATTAATTTAAAGTTAATTAAAAAGTAAAAATTAAATTATACAATAACAAGGATGAATATCTTTAATTTAAAATTGTTTTGGTTTTCGTTCGCAAAACTGTCTCAACACCGACCGGTTTGAATTTTAATGAAAATCAATTTAACACAATTATATTATAATCTTGCAATTTTGCTTGATTTCATTTATTACCTACTTTTCAACATTCGTCAAGGTTATTACTTTATCTAAATATATGTACAATGGTGTACAGGTAGATTACTGGCCGAATTGTGAATCGAAAATGTTCCAAAACTATGTGAAAAATGTAAACAGTTACATAGATAAACAACTTCGATATTTGAATTTTTTTCATTTGTTGGACGTTTTCAAAGTAACTTATCTATATATAATATTATAATTTCATCCGCTTATACAAATCGAGTAAAATTACCAAAGCCTTACAGAAATTTGTTTTATAAAAATGTAAAGTGCCTCACAAGAGCTCGTCTCTTTTTGGTTCGGAATTTTTTCGTAAGGTTTTGATAATTTTAACTGACCTATGCCAATGAATTTATAATATTCGATATAAGCACAGAGTATAATATTTGTACAGAGGGGAACTAAACAAGTACTTTCGGGAAGTCCCCCTCACGACTGTCTAAGACACATTTTATTGCAGAATTATATATTCTCTCACAATTAAACAATTTTATTTTTAAAACCGGGTATCTTTTACACATTCACTGCAAATGCATATTTCGGCGTTTTTTTTACGAAAATGTGGGTTTTTATTATTCATTTATATCAGAATGTATATTCTGGACTCCAATTTTTTTAGGGCAATAACTTAGATAAAACATTTGTTCTTATATAAATGTAATAAACTGAACATTATTTATAATAATTAAGAAAATATAAGCATTATTCGACAGGCCGCGGCCAAAAAAATTGTTTTTAGTCTCCTAGACGGAACAAAATTTTAATGAATATTTATGTGTAGGTACGCATAATTTGTTTTTTTTTATACCAATAAAGTTTACTTTATTTTCTTGAATCCGTACATAGATAATTAAGAAATGTTCAGTATTATTAATAATAAAGTTAGGGGAGACCGGGTACAAAAGTAACGACGGGTCAAAAGTAACAAATGCTCTGTAGGTTTATCCAACACTCAAAACACCGCTTCGCTACCATGAGACGATAGCCGGTATCGCCCCCCTCAGCTGCGTTCAGCCGCCGCGCGCGCCACGTGCTTTTAGGTCATGTGAGAGGACATTACGTGATTTCACCAAACAAAAGTAAGTTTTTTGACATTTACTTATTTAATGTTTACTTAGTACTATAAGTATAATATTAATCTAAATATTTGCATATTAATTCTTGATTAGATTGATTTCACAGTGTTTTAATTCGTTTTTGTCTAGCACGTTCCGTGTCAAGGTTATCAGTCATGTTTTAACGAAAATGTGGTTGGGTACAAAAGTAACATAGCCCTATGGGTACAAAAGTAACATGTTACTTTTGTCCCCGTATAGATTTAGTTAAATTAATCTTTTTTGTATATATTTATTTCAACAGAATGCCGCGACAACGCATAAGAAGTACCGCACGAGGAACTACTGACATGGAAATGTATCGAAAAGCCTGTTTACCTGTACCGATATAAGTCCAACAAATTTCACAAAATGATTTGTTGACCAGTTTTTATACAACGTCCTTCATCCAAGTTGATCCGGATACTCTAGTTGATTATCTTCCAACATCTAGTAACCAGCGTACAGATAGTAATGATTTGTCAAACAATTCATTCAATAATAACAAATCATCGTCTGTTCAACATTTACTGGATCCGTTCGCTGCTGACGCTTATTCTCTGTTAACTAACTCAATTTCCGATCAAATATATAAATCACCAGTACCAGGACCTAGTGGGCTACAACGAACAAGTTCTTCTGAGTCGTTTAATTTCACACCTAAAGATCTCAGACCTTTACCACAAGCAGGTCCGAAGACTGTAACAAATAAGGGACGTAAAAGACGTAAGACGGAAATATTGACGGACACGCCCGAAAAAACTGCAATTGAAGAAGTACACCAACAAAGAAATAACGCCAAGAAAATGGTTTTATAGCCCGATACTGGAAAAAACAAGAGATAGATGATATCCACGAAAGGAAAGGGAAAAGGAAAAAAGACAAAGAAAGCAACTAAAGGCAAGGAAAATAAATCTGACGACGAAGATTGCTTCTGTCTCGTTAATTTAGAAACTTTTAACAATAGTCAAACAAATGAGCAATGAATACAATGTATCGAATGTAAAATGTGGCCACATGCTGAATGTGTCAGTGATGATGCAAACTACGTGTGCCATAATTGCGAGTCTGAATTGAAGACTGATGATTTGAAATGATTTATAATAATTGATCACATTACTTAACCTAAGAATAATTTCTAACAAGGAGTTAATAATATTTTTTTTTTTCATAAAATATATATTTTTTAAAAATTTAGAATACAAATGTTTGTTTGTGTTATCAATACAAAGTTTTGTAATAAATAATTTGTTGATTTAATATGTCATATCACATTCATTACAAACCCCTTTGTCCTGTTACTTTCGACCCACAACTTGTTACTTTCGACCTGCCGACGTGGTCGAAAGTAACAACTAACGAACTTTTTTAAAGTCCCTGTGATTCGTATGAAATACACAATAATAAGGTAAATCAAGATACTAATGTAAAGAACATAAACGGAATTTATATATAGCTATATTCATTTCATCAGAATAATAACACTTAACCGGAAACTAAGGTAAAAGTACAAAATGTTACTTTTGTACCCGGTCTCCCCTATAATGTTTTAAGTTTCCACAAAATTTTTACGTTATTTGTTGATTTTAATACGCTTTTTATTAATATAAAACAGTATATTCTATTTATTCCCGTATTGAGGCTTTACTCACTAATTAAAAGTTAGTTTTTTTTTAAATTAAAAACACCTTAATTATTATTTTAAAATAACAATTCCGAAGTATGAAATGTGCCAATAAATGACGCCGCTGCCAAGGGTGAAACAAATTATCGAAGGGCATGTTCTTTAGCTGTTTCTGCGGCCCTTGCTTGTGAGAGACGCGATTATTAATTTTAATCGAAATTTTATGATTCGGTCATTACTAAAACATGTCGATTTATGATTTGGTTATTAATTTTAGTTATTAATTATTATAGATTTGCTCGGGAAGTTTGTTAAAAATCAATTAAGATTTTACCACAACAAACAAACAACAGACAAACATACAAAGAGAGTTAAATAAGAGTACGTAATAAAGCGCGACTTATTCTCTCAGTTATTCAATAAATCAATACCGAGTATTTAGTTTGAAATTTTCATAATTGTTTCAAAATTTAAATGCTTGTAGCAAGTTTTTTAAATAAGGCGTATTTTTTAAACAGCGTAGTATTGGCACCAGGCGTGGTGCGACATTGTGGACAAGCAATTTACGTTAGTTCAAGTCTATGTTTATTTTTGTGGTCTGTGGATATGAGCTGCTTTAAACAAGGTTGTGATGGCTCCTCTTCTTCGCCTTACAGCTCGATCCTACTCCTAACTGAGTTTACGCCTTGTTAGAGGCAAACAAGCTATCTATCTACGTCGGGTGAAGGCTCTACGGTTTTTAACGTAGTATTTCCAAACACCCTCGCTTTATTCAAGACCTCCCCAGTTCACGTTGTGTAATTTTTTGTTTCGAACTATAGGGGATGAATTGGTTTAGTGGTAACCCTAACGCAAGCTTTACTAAAATTAAATACTGGGGTATGAAGTTCGTGAATGTTCATGGAAAACGCAAACAATACTACCTAGCACGTCAATTAAGCCCTACGGTGCAATTGCTAAACATACTATGTTCCGTGGCCCTATATTATTTACCTATCATTCCTACGGACTGAAACCACTGCATCTGGTGTAGCTGCGCTTCCAGAGTGCGCGATCCTCTGCTTCCATGCCCTCTCCGCTCGATCCCCCATTGTCCTACCTGTATGGGATCGACCGCCATCCACTGGAAAGGTTAGTGACGTGCCGTTATCACATGCGCATGCACATATAGAGTACATAGATCCCCTGGAAGCCCTCGAGTCCTTCGTAGCCGCTCCTATGGATGATTCCGTCTTCGGCGCCCTCGCTGATTAATAATTTTATCTTCCGCCGTTATCTCGCTGTGCTTATTCCCTACGATCTTTTATATTTACTCTGCATTATCTTTATATCAATTACATTGTTACGTTTATTTACTAGCCGGCCTAAGTTCCGTCACCTGTATCTGGCCCTATGTCTCATTCTAGTGGTACGTTGGGTTCTAATGGATAAGGGGTTTGTAGAAGGTATGTGTAAATGTATGTGTACGCGGAAAATGTGGTTGCTTTAAATTCGGCCCCTCCATACCCAAAGGCTCATCGGTGACTGATCCCATCTTCCTTCTCCCGACACGAGTTCCGGATACGTTGACCTGAGCCTGGATGCGCCTTTTCATGTTGGGCCTCTTCTGTGCAAAGTACCGCACCATCCCTCGCGTCAGTGTCTGGCGTCCGGGCTCAGAGCCAGTTTGCCCCCCGAATTCCAACTCCTCCAGGTTAAACTAAGTTAAACTACGGTATATATACTGAAGCTACTGTAAAGATGGTCCCGGGCCACCTGTCAAGTCAAAAATATGCGAGTGGGGAGGGGGAGTTTCCTAGGCTCCCCAACCCTCGCCTGTGAGCAACTACAGCCCATTGGCCATTCGCGACACTACAGTGACTGCAATCACCCTCCCAGGTAGTACTTATTATAATCTGGTATGCATCAATACGTTCAATCCATTCCAGACGAGGGAAGACATCCGCACGGGTGTTGTGCCACCCGTGAAGAGCCCCCTCATACACTACGTACGAATAGATACATACTAATAAAATATAATATACATACATATACTTACATATACAATACATAAATAAATACTTGTAATGGTTGGTTGCCATGTGGTTTCACGAGGCCATGACCCCTCGTATTAGTAGATGGAAAGGTGGATCTGGACAGTAGGGATATGCCTAGCCCCTGGCCAGGGATGTCGGTGTATTTTCTCCAAATGGTGTACAGCTAGAATCCTGCCATCGATGATGATGGGATCTGCCTAATTTTCTCCGGCTGATGTGTAACTGGAACCCTGCCTTCACTGATGAAGATGATGTTGTCACTATCGAAACGTCACCTGATGATATTTATCTGAACCACCGCTAATGATGATGATGATGATGATGATACTATCGTAACGTTTCCTGACGATATATATCTGAGACACCGCCAATGATGATGATGATACTATCGGAACGCCTCCTGACTATATATGACTGGGACACCGCTAATGATGATGATGATGATGATACTATTGGAACGTCTCCTGACGATATATAACTGGGACACTGCTAATGATGATGATGTTGATGATACTATCGAAACGCCTCCTGACTATATATAACTGGGACACTGCTAATGATGATGTTGATGAAGATACTATCGAAACGCCTCCAGACTATATACAACTGGGACGCTGCTAATGATGGTGATGATGATGATGCTATTGAAACGTCTCCTGACAATATATAACTGGGACACTGCTGATGATGATGATGTTGATGATACTATCGAAACGCCTCCTGACGATATAAAGCTGAACCACCGCTAGTGATGACGATGATGATGATGATACTATCGCAACGCCTCCCGACGATATATATCTGGAACACCGCTAATGATGATGATGATACTATCAGAACGCCTCCTGACTATATGTGACTGGAACACCGCTAATGAAGATGATGATACTATTGAAACGTCTCCTGACGATATACAACTGGGACACTGCTAATGATGGTGATGATACTATCGGAACGCCTCCTGACTATATATGACTGGAACACCGCTAATGAAGATGATGATGATGACACTATTGAAACGTCTCCTGACAATATATAACTGGGACACTGCTGATGATGGTGATGATGATGATACTATCGAAACGCCGCCTGACTATATATAACTGGGACGCGGCGTATGGATAGACAAATAAATACCTAATTAATTAATGAATCATCAGTTAAATAAATAAATAGAGATGAATAAATAAGTTCGGCGTCGAGCACACGGGCCGCGCGATCCCTGGAAGTTCACGCACATGCAGAGAAGGGTTATTAGGCAAATTAATTCGCCCCTATTACGGTCAGTACGGATTCAACATGCAAACAACACCTGTGGAAAACATATGTAAAGTTTACGGTACAGGGGTTAGCTTTCACTGTCGGCGCTTCTTCCGTCTCTGTCTGGGGTGTCGAACCCGAGACCATTCTTCTTAATCGTGCGCCACCTTTATATATCGTTATAATCTCAAAACGGAAAGAGGATGACATGACTTACCCATCTGCCGCCGATTATATCCATTCCAGTGCATCGTAGTTTCACTTTATGTACCTCACTTTATACCTAAGGATTGCGAACACATGCCTTGCACGCGCATACGATTCACAGGCCCCTAATTAACTATAGTTCGCGACCTAACCTTTGATCCTGCCATCACGCGTTTTTAAGTTTCCGTAGCTGGGGCTTAGTATCCAGCCTCTGTAACTATACGGTGTATATACTGTAACCAAACCGAAACTAGACTTTATTTCCCTTTCTTTGAATTTATATTCCTCGGGATATCGGAATTAGACTCTAGCTCGACAATTGTAAGTATTCATATATCTTAATAATACTGTAACATAGTCCTTACGCATCCGTACTTACCCGGGTCATCGAGACTAGACTCCAATTCTAATGATCATACTCTAATGATTATACGCACCGATATTTTTCATAAAAACCGTTACCCGTTATTTTCCGATGTTACATATTCTTATATTTATCCGAAATACCGGGATTAAGCTTTGAATCTAGGATTCCATGCATTTATAAGTTTTAACAAACCCGCGAAGCGACCACTTGTCCACTTGTTTTTATCATTTATCGAGGATACCGCGGACAAGTAGGCGCCACAGAACAGTCAATTGTTTCTATAATAAAACCCCACTAGTCTACATCTTGATAAGGTCAATACATATTACTTTTGGGGTCCGCCGATTTAGTTTTATTCTTAATATTATTCTTAATATAAATTTATTATCATCTCGAATATTTGATATCTACTCTCCGGCAAATTTTAATATAGTTTAAATCATTTTAATATAGTTTAAAAATAATGGGATTCTGTAATTTCTACAAGTATAAACAACCCCAATCTTACCGAATCCATTTTATGTAGTGAAAGACGCGGGATTTATATTCTTCCTAAAATGTAAAATGAACCCGGTCTAGATGAAAAATCCTTATTTAGTTTCAGGACAACGAGGTTTACGCGTTCCACGAGGAATATGATATAACCCTATAAGCTATTCCTGAAACTTTTAATGTATGTGCTTTTTGAAATTTATTTTATACTCTTTATGTAAAAGCCTAATGGGCGTAAACAAATAAATAAATAAATAAATAAATAAATAATCCGATCTAAACGAAGGTAATTTTATATAATTTTAGGACAGCGGAACTTACAAATTTCATAAAGTATATCGTGAAGCCAATCTAGGCGGAGACACTACGTATATTTTAAACAGAGTAAGAGTTTAAATTTTACCGTCAAGTCTAATACACCGCAAGAATGTCCTAGGCATAGTAAACAAAATAGCGGTCAAAACTGTAGTGTTTCTATGTTCACACGTTTTAGCTCAAAACGAATACTACAATTTTCACATTTATAATACAAGACGCGAATTTCTAAACGAAACGAAACATTTTAAAATAGTTCTAACCGAAATCTATATATTTCATATTTATTAAATGAAACGCGAATTCTCGAGCGAAAGCATTTTATATAACTAAATGTAACGAAATCTTATATAGTTTATAAATAAGAAGACCCGGCCCCAGGCGATTTTTATATATTTTCAATATAACGAGGCCCTACATCTTTATAAGTATAATACAACCCCGGTCTACCGAAACAATGTACTAGGAGTTTTTATATGTTTGAATACATGATATACGTTTCTTTTAGACGCGTGTTATACGCGAGATTTACGTTTTCGTACAATACAAAGTAACCCGAAATATACGGACGCAATTTTTATTTAGGTTCACAACCGCGAAGTTTACATCACTCCTAAGGTATAACCAGAACTAATTGAAACATTTTTTTCATAGTTTAAGTCCGCGAGGCAAATATCTTTCATAAAATATAAAATAACCTGAACCAAATTAAACTTATTTTTATCTTATATACCTTCCCCAACGCGCAAAATAACCCCGGCCTCATGAAACGTTTTATATGTTTTGATAGCGCGAGATCTATGTTTTCCTATATAATATAAGATAACCCGGGCCGAACGAAAGCAATTTTATATACTTTATAAAATAGTGAAACTTGTACATCTGTAAAACCGTAAATTAACCCCGTTCCTCACGAGATTATTTTATATAATTTTCTAGAATAATGGAATTTATACATCTGTAAAATCATAAATAAGCCCCGATTCTCACGAGATCATTTTATATAATTTTCTAGAATAATGGAATTTATACATCTGTGAAATTGTAAATAAACCCCGATCTCCACGGAATTACTCTATATAATTTTAAGCGAAATGAAAATCTAGATTATTATAGGCTAAATCATGACGTACTTTTAATCCCGGAATTTATTCGCTATAATTTTAACGGACTCTTAATATTAAACATAAACAAAAAGATTATTAAAATAACTAAATATTCTTTCAATAACTAGAATAAATCCGGTCTAATCAAAACATTTCATATAACGAAATATTATATGCCGTACAAATGTAAAAATTAAAATGAAACCTCGCATATTTAGCAAAGATAAGTATTTTTATAAGACTTATTTAAAATCGAATCTGTTTGTAACAACTCTTTTATCTTTTAACAATTTCCCGCGTGTTTCGCATAAAATAGGTATCTTTATAACGCACAGCTAGTTTCCGGAGATCCACCAATACTATTCCTGTATACTTAGTAAAACGAAAAATTAACTAAATTTGAACCCTAGCGGTTCCTGAAATTCTGCGAATATTATTCTGTGAACCTAGTAAGACGATAAAAATAATTAACTTTATAGAACGTAGTGATTTCCGAAGTTCTGATATGCCAAATAAATTACCTTTATAAAATAAAATCAAACCCGCACTCTGAGTTAAAACCCCTTTAACAGGACCTCGCGTATTTAGCATAAGATAGGTATTTTTATAAGACTTATTAACAATTTCCCGCGTGTTTAGCATAAAATAGGTATCTTTATAACGCACAGCTAATTTCCGGAGATCTACAAATATCAGTTCTATATATGCCGGACTAATCAACTTAATAAAGCGCAGTAATTTCCGAAGTTCTAATATGCCAAATTAATTACCCTTTATAAAATAAAATCAAACCCATACCCCCCTTTTCTTTTATCGTGAGCAATCAACAATGTCGAAGAGTATAATTACCCGTGCACCACTTTCACTTGAAGCTAAACTATAATTTTCAAACACTGGGACACTCTAAGTCGACGGTAACTATCACTCAAAAAAACAACCGACGCGGATTTCGCACCTCCGTAGACGTCCACCCAACTGCCTCAATTCTGCCTCCGCGTTACCTCTAATACCCCTCCCAGCATCTAAAGGTCCTAAGTCGTGTGTTTCCAGGATTTTCAATATCCTACTTTCCTTGATACCCAAATCTTTGTCCCTTAGATTCAGTTTGGCAAAAAAAAAAACACATCCTCTCTTAGACCTGTCAGTTGACTCCACCTTCTGTTGCGGTCCCTGTCTCTGTCCCTGTGCCTGTTTTGGGGTGGACTCGGTGGCTTCGGACGATTTAAATTCGCTTCGCAAGCGCGATAATTAATTTTTAGTATTTAATTTCTAAGTTCAGTCCATATTGTCGTTTGATCAACCGTAACCACAATCTATCGGGTACTCCCCTAATCATAGTTGATGTTTCTTCACTATCTACCATTATCATGTCCCGTTCCCTCGTATTTTCACCCGTCCTTATCGGAAATTTAACGTTTCTTGGCCGCTATATCATGGGATCAATTTCCCTGTACTCAACATGTACACACTGCATACCTAGATATAACAATCATCCAAAGCCTAATTTTAATTACCTAATTTAATACCTAATTTTAAATTAATTTTGGGCGATCTTTTCTCGTGGATCACCCAATGAATCCTGTCTTATGCCCGCGGCACCCCGCGCACAGGGACGTATTAGGCCCCTCCGTTGCGGAATTTAAACATAATTTGTAACCATTTATTATTATTTTTATTGGCAGTAAGATTGATCCACAAAATAACTATGTTACATAAACAGTGAATATTCTCGAACAATATAATACTGGAAGAGTACTATTCGCTATAATACAATAAACTATTAATGTAAGTTAAAGTAAATTTTTAAATCCAGTGGAAAATTTTTAAGATCGTTTTGCTTTTAATTTTTCCCAAAACGAAATAAATAAATAAACACACAAATACACACTCACACAAACCCACTATTGGACATGTTTTTCTTATTTTTTTTATCGATTGTATGTATGTGTTTTCGCGTAATTGGCCCAAAACTCTGTACATCAATTATTGTTTTTTCTTCAAGATTGATTAATT